>CATIWO010511411.1:0-26693 GCA_949673435.1 Macaranga tanarius
TGGTGATTCAAGCTAGAGGCCATACACTTGGGTGGCTAGAGCATGTGATTCAAGAGTTGAATCTTCAATACCAAAGTAGTAGATACTTGTGGTCTTCATCAAACACTTGGAGTTAGTAAGTTACTTTCAACTTGAACTTCGAAGTGCTTGTTGATATACATGCTTGTGTGTTTTATTTAGCTATATGTTAATTGCACAATGGATCTTATGGATTGGAATTCTTCATTTTATGAAGAACTATGCAAGTGAAAATTTTTGAATTTCACCCTTTTTGGCAAGTGCTTCCGCTGCGCCTTGTTGCATAGCACGTTTCCTTTTAGTTTCAACGAGTCATAACTGAATTTCCAAAGAGATCTAATCTTAAGTAATTGCTCGATTTCTATTTTGAGGTCTCTAAATTCATTCGTATTATGCCTATGGTCTCGATAATACTTATAATATCAACTTTTTAGAACTTTTTTAAGCTGGATTAAGTCGCCTAGGGATTTGTATGTCAATTTGTTTGATCCTTGTTTATATATTACATTTGGGCACATTGAGAGTGGTATATCTTCCTCTTTCTCTATTGAATCCAGAGCATGAGTTTTCTTTCCTTCTTTATCTCTCTTTTATCATCTGCTATCTTTTTTAATAAATGTTTTTTATTGTCTTTCTTTCTTGTTTCTTTCCTATCCTCATTAAGGTCAATTAGCCTTGTAGCAATTGTCATTGCTTTAGGTAAAGTTTAGGGCTTCTTAATTATAATTTTATCATTAAGTTTCCTATTTTTATTGTCGTATTTTAGTGCATTTATTATAGCTTCATTGTTAAGATGCTCAATTTACATTACCACCCTATTGAACCTATCAAGATAATTTCTGAGTGTCATATCATCACCTTGCTTGCATAGGCGCAAATCATGTATACTCTTCCTTAATGGAGTATTTGTTATGAACCGAGTTTAAAACTATTCAATCAGTTCTTCAAATGAAGATATAAAATTATTCGGTAATCTATGGAACCATCTCTAAGCTATACTCATCAGTGTTATTAAATAAACTCGATACATGATGGCGTCATTGAACTTTTATAACATCATCTTCATTTTAAACATAGAAACATAGGCGATTGGATCTCCAGTTCCATTATAGTAGTCTAATGGTGGAATTTTAAACTTCAAGGGAATCTTAGTCCCCATGATGCTACTAATGAATGGTGTACTCCCATCTAATATGCATTCTTCTATTTCTTCAGGTCCTACCTAGATTTTGTGCATTGCCTCCCTTACTTGTTAATTTAAGTCATTCCTTCCCTAGGACATGACCCTAATGTTGGATTCTACTACCCCTTCATCAAAGAAATTGGATTCTCATTCTTTGGATGGCTAGCTTTTTGCCCTTTATGTTCCTGTGTCTTTATCATGAATAAGTGGTCTCCCATTCAGAGTTTCCAAAAGACCTCCGATTGGAGTTGTAAATGTGACTGAGCAGAAGATACCTCCAATTTGAATATTAAGAACATTCTCATGTATAAGGCACAAGAGTTGTTGTTGTATGAAATTCATTTGGGCCTTCAAGTTATTAATTAGAGCTATCTTATAAAAAAAATGGTAAGTTGGTCGACATGAATGTTTGACTCATCTTAGTCATATTAATATCAATCTGGAATTTGAGCAAGCTTGGGAAAGAAACTGAGGTTAAAGGTTTATTTGTGTGATAAAAGGGTGCAAAATAAAGATGTGATGGAGATATTACACCAAATGTGATCTACCATGGATTTTAGAAAGAAAGTGAATTTGATGGTAGGTTAAATGGTTTAGATAAAACTCCAGTAATAACTTCCTTAGGATTTCCTCCCAACTATAAGGTTGTAAGGATTGTCCATGACAATTTTGGTCGAAGTGCCCTCTTAATGAGGCTGGGTTTCTATTATATAGAAGAATTATAAAGCTAGGAAAGAAAATTACAATCTGTACACAACCATTTCAGCCTATAATTTGTCCCATATTACAACCTATAATCTATCCCATATTTCAGCCTATAACCTAAATGTTATATATAGAAACAAATCTCCAATATTTACACAGCTATACATTAGCAAGAATACAAGGAAACTAATATTAATGACACCCCATCGACATCTCCCCTCAAATTGATGTGGGAAAATCCAAAAGCATCAATTTGTCAAGCAAAAAATGATGGCGCTTGGAAGTAAGAGCCTTAGTAAATATGTTAGCCACTCGAAGATCACTAGGAACATGTAGAAGAGAAATGGTGTGACCTTCATAAACATTGCGGATAAAGTGACAATCGACCTTAATATTCTTAGTACGCTCATGATAAACAGGATTAGTAGTAATTGAAATAGCACTTGTATTATCAGCATGCAATGGGGTTGGACCCCTTTGAGGAAAACTAAGTTCATCAAGTAAACCACGAAGCCATAGAATCTCAGAACACGTTTGAGACATAGCACGATATTCTGATTCTGTTGAAGATTTAGAGACTCAATCTTATTTTTTACTCTTCCAAGAAATTAGAGCATCACCTAGAAATATACACCAACCAGTAGTAGACCTATGGGTGTCCCCACAACCAGTATAATCTGCTTCATTATAGGCTGAGAGTAGCAAAGATGATTTAGTAGAGTAGAATAGGCCATGAAAAAGAGTTCCTTTCACATAACGAATAATTCTTTTAACTACTATAAGGTGAAGATGCGTAGGAGCTTGTAGGAACTGACTAACCTGTTGCACAGCAAATGACAAGTCTAGTTAAGTAATGGTAAGGTACACTAAGCTTCCAACCAAGGTGCGGTATAGAGAAGGATCAGATAAGAGCTCACCATCCTCTTTGCAAAGTTTGACATTTACCTCTATAGGAGTGTCACTAGGAGAAGTATCAAGAAGTCCAGCAGTGGCAATCAGATCAACAGCATATTTGTGTTGATTAATAAAAAGACCACTAGTAGTTAACTGAATTTCCAGCCTTAAAAAATAAGTGAGAGGACTAAGATCTTTCATATGAAAAGAAGCTTGTAAATGAGCCTTTAAACTAGTGATCAAGTGAGAGTCAATCCCAGTGATAACAATATCATCTACATATGCCAAAACTATAATAATTCCATCAGAAGTCTTGCGCAAAAATAAAGAAGCATCATACTTGCATTTATGAAAAGAGTATTGTTATAAGGTCATTCGAAACTTATCATACCAAGCTCGTAGTGCTTACTTCAAACCATACATAGATTTTTAAAGTTTGAACACGAGTGAAGTAGGAGAAGAAAAAAGCCTAGGAAGGGGTTTCATATAAATAGCCTCCTTGAGATCCCTATAAAGGAAAGCATTCTTAATATCCATCTGATGTAAAGACCAAGCTTGAGAGGCAGCAAGAGCAAGAATTGTACGAATTGTAGTCATTTTGGCTACTGGAGCAAAGGTCTCCTCATAATTCACGCCATACTCCTGATTATTACTAAGAGCAACTAAGCGAGCTTTATACCATTCTAGACTACCATCAGACCTTACTTTAAGAGCATAAACCCATTTACAACCAAGTGGAGTTATAGAAGGAGGACAATTCATAAGATCCCATGTGTGGTTTACCTCGAGTGCCTAAATTTCTTCTTGTATAGCCTGCTGCTAGCATTCATGCTTGGTAGCTTGATTATGCCTTATGGGAATAGCAGCATAAGACAATGTAGCAGCAAGAGTAGTAGTAGGACAAGCTAGAAACCCATACCTCTTAGGTGGAATTGACACCCTACTTGATCGACGTAGTGGAGGCTTCAGATCAGTCATGGCAGGAGTAGGCATCGGAGTAGTAATAGTTGGGGGGAGAGTAGAACCTCTTCTTACATACACTAGCCCAGGCTTAAACCTAGATAATGAAGGAGGAGAAGTAGTGGGAAACTCTGGGAGAATTGTGTAGGAAGGAGAAAAAGAATAATTTGTAGAAAAATAGGTTTGATTATAAAAAAAAATCATATTTTTGGATATACGAATTTTATTGGCAGCTGTATCATAGCATAAAAAACCTTTTTGAATAGCATTATACCCTAGGAATGCATATCGAACAGATTGAGAAAACAACTTGTGACGTTCATAAGGAGGTAAATGGATAAAGCAAACATACCCAAACCTATGAAGATGACTATAATGAGGATGTTTTTAGTGAATACAAAAATAAAGAGAGTCAAGATGAAGAACCTGAGAAGGAAGTTGATTTATCAAATAAACAGCTATGGTTAGAGCTTCAACTAAAAATTTAGGAGGAACCAAAGAGTCTAAGATTAAAGCATAGGCCACGTTAAGGAGATGACGGTTCTTACATTCAGCTACCCCATTCTATTGTGGAGTGGATGGATAAGAGCGTTGAGACACAATTCCCTTGGGGTGAAGAAAATTTTAAAACTCAGTAGAGAGATATTCACCTACTGAATCAGATCTGAGAGTTTGAATAGATGTGGAAAATTGTGTTTTGACATGAGCAAGGAATAATTTAAAGGCATTAAATACTTCAGATTTAGCTCTAAGGAAGTAAATCCAACTGAATCGGCTATAGTCATCGATAAAAGTTATAAAATATTTATAATGAGCATGAGAGATAATTAGTGCAATGCCCCAAACATCACTATAAACAAGTTCAAACCTTTTAAAAGCATGACTACCTTTATTGGAAAAAAGAAGTGTTCTACTTTTAGCAAGTTTACATAAAGAACAATCAATTGAAATCTGAGAGCATTTTATTTTATTTCCCAATAAACCAGAGTTCATCAAATGAGTAAGAATAGTAGAATTAGGATGACCAAGCTTCTTATGCCAGCCTTCATGAGAAGCAATGGATGAAATACAAGAAAGAGAAGGATAAGAATAAGCAGCAGTGTAAAATAGGAGGTGTAACGGAAAGAGACGTCTAACTCTAGGCCCACTCTAGCCATCAAAAGTTAAGTAAACATCATATTTTTATCAATTAATTGACCCACTAAAATTAAATTAGTAGATAGCTTTGGACAAATAAACACATCCTTTATGGAAGAATTGAAATCACCAATAGCTGTAATAGGCATATTGTGACCATTGGCTATTTGAATCATAGTGGAACCAGTATAGGGACGAATATTAAAGAGCATTATGGCCGAATTGGTCATATGATTAGAAGCACCAGAATCTAAAAGCCAAAAATGAGGGGACAGATTTGTACCTTGTAGTCCAATAGTAGATAATGCAAAAATAATCATTTTTTGGACATTTTTTGGTGTTAAATATGGCTATCTAGCAATACCTGTAGGATGAATAGGTGTTGTAAATTCAACAGATGGACTTCCTACAGCTTGTAATGCATGGGAAGTAGGGTGAGGAGGTTGGATGGGACAGTCTTTGATATTATGACCTTCTTTCTTACAATATTTGCAAAATTTCTTAGGACATTGAGGAGCAATATGTCTAAACTATTGACAAGAATAGCATTGAGTCTTGCTTAAATCTCTAGTTTTAGGTTTCCTATATGTCGTATAAGCTATGGTTACAGAAGTAGAAAGGTCTTGTTGCATATTAGATTTAGTAAGCAATCGCTGCTCCTCATGACGAAGCTCCCCAAAACAAACCTCCAAGGAAAGAAGAGGGTCACCGTTCAGCAAAGAAGATCTAATAGACTCATATTCAGGACAAAGCTTCTTCAAGAACTGACTACGTTGACTATTGAGATGGACTTTGTTGATGGTAACATGAACATCGGATGGTACATCACTCAAGATCATATCAGAATAATCTGCCCAAAGACTCATAAAGCTAGAGTAATAATCTTGAATTGACAGTAAACCCTGAGAAAGTTGAGAGATCTCTAGTTCCAATTGAAATCTTTTGGCTATATTACCTTGATAATACACTCGTCGGAGATATTCCCACATTTTTTTAGCAGTCCGATAAGGGCAGAGATTTAAAAGAATATGAGGTTCCATTGTACCTAAAATCCAAGAGCGAATTTTTGCATCTTGGACAGCCTAAGATAAAGCAGAGGCACCAGATTTATCCTTCACAGCATCAGTAGTAGCTGTAATCTCATATGAAGTTTTAGGATTTGAATTTGTAATATGATTCCATAAATCCTTACCACAAAGATAAATTTTTAATTAAAATTCCCAGGCTATATAATTCTTTCCAGTAAAGCGAACACACTGATTTTCAAATCGGTCCATTGAATAAGAATAGAGCTAAGAAAGAGCTATGTATATCAAAACTAGAAGGGCTAAAAAACTCAGAGTAGATAGAAGGACTAATGGGCTCTGATACCATGATAATTTTGGTCGAAGTGCCCTCTCAATAAAGTTGGGTTTCTATTATATAGAAGAATTATAAAGCTAGGAAAGGAAATTATAATCTATACATAGCCATTTCATCCTATAATTTGTCCTATATTACAACCTATAATCTATCCAATATTTCAGCCTATAACCTAAATGTTATATATAGAAATAAATTTCCAATATTTACATAGCTATACATTAGCAAGAATACAAGGAAACTACTATTAATGACACCCCATTGACAGTCCATATTATAGGAGTTGCACCAATGCTTATCCTAGACAAAAGAAGTGTTCTTTATGACAAAGGAGGCTCTAAATCATTTGCTTGAGAAGTTTTTTTCCATTTTTAAATGTACAGTGAAATAGGGAAATAAGGATATTCCCATAAATAGCACCACTTAATAAACTTCAATTTGGAACTTGTAAGCACAAGAAGACCTATGGTGAGCCTGCAATCTTTTATCCACGAGTTCTCTGATGCTTAAGTTTAATTTCTCTATATCCTTTTCATAACGGTATTGATGTATATATATATTGATTAAAATTGCAAAGATGATCATTTATTATGATAAAGCTTGTCATGATTAAATGTAATCCAAATCCTTTAAGAATTTATCTTGGTTTCAATTTCTAAGTATCGTTCTCCTTATATCTGTCTAATAACCAAAATTGAATTTTGGCCCATTAAGATTTTATGAACTCTAAAGGCCAGGCATATATGTATTTATTAATAATTACTATTTTGGAATCTCTTTTTATATTACTTTTATTAAAAAAAGAAACTTATATGAGCATTTTGGTACTGAATGGATAAGGAAAAAATAAAAAGAAAAGAAAAGAATTGTTCCAAACTGTTGGGTTTTATTATTCAAAAACAACAGAAAAATAAAATTTTAAATCCTATAGAACTCTCATATGATCTATCTAGTTTAACTGATGATAAGAAAGACATAAAATCTCACCAAGAAGTAAAAATAATGCAGGAATGTCAGAAGGAAGAGAGGGGTTCACTCAATTGACACATTCCTTGAGCTTTATATATCAAATGTTGGATTAAGACATTGCTATTGAAATAACATTCTCTACTGGTATCCACAGGAAGAGAGAGCCCCAAAAATGAGTGTTGGTGTGCTAGCACCTTTTTCTCATAAAAACTCTCTTCATTTTTATTTTTTAATACCTCTCTACTCATAAAAGAATGTGAAGTTTAATACTTACAAAAACCTTAGAATGATGTATATCATATATATACCTAATATATCAAACTTTTTTTTATATGTCCATAAACTCTTTTGAATGATAATTATTTATATATCAAAATATAACACACACACACACACACATATAAACTCTTTTGAATGATAGTTATTTATATATCAAAATATAACATACACACACATACACATTTTTTATTTTAGTAAAAGAATGTGAATTTCAATACTTATAAAAACCCTCAAAATGTGAACTTCACATTCTTTTACTAAAATCAGAAAAATAGAGAGGTATTAAAAAAAAATAAAGAGAGTGTATATATATATATATATACTCTCTTCACTTAAAGTTGGTAGACTTTTGGTCCATAAATTATAAGTGGTTTTTAGCAAGACATTATAATTATTCAAGTTATATAAAGGCCGGTAATCTAATATAACATAATCCATAAAAAAATATTAAAGTCCTTTTGTCACAAGATATCTTGATTGAACATAAGGCATGGTTTATATCATCTTTAAACAATTCAATTAAATTATATTTTGATCTTTAAGTAGATTGATATTGATAACCTTTGTCAATTTATTCCAACATGACCATGCATTTTTCTTTAGTTTATTTTATCGCGGGACCCAAAGATATCTTTCTTACAGTATGTGAGGGACAAATTCTTTCTCAAGCACAAATATTTCTCATATGATTAATTTTATATCCAACAATAATTTATTTCATCATCCTTTTAAAGATAATGTTAAATTGTGTGAAAATATAGAACTTGTCATGTAGGAAACAATGGTGATTTTAGGTCACAGGATTAAAATAATACTATTATAATAAGAATCACTTATGACAAATATCCATGTAGTAATCTCATAGCGGGTTGATCCATTATATCATTTGTCAAATATGTATGTATGAGTTGACTTAATATTTCATATAAATAATTAGTAAAATATAATAATTAGTCATTCACTATCATCCTAGCGATAATGATCGACTAAAGAAATTTATAATAGAATTCAATTTTTGCCCAAAAATCTTACTATCAAGTCATATATTAGATGACTTGAATCTTTTAAAATCAAAACATGATAATAAAAATGAAAATGCCTCTTATTATTATTAAAATGCAATTATAACATAAAATAAAACGTATTTATTACATAATTGGCCTATGGCACATCACATCACTAACATAAACATCTTTTATATATAAACATTATTAGTGAAATAAATCCTTTGTTTATTTGTTATGTTAGTTACTAGATTGCACTTCACTAATATTGCCTCAGGTATATTCATTCAATAGAGAATTCTATTGAAATGGACTATGATTTTCCATTGTTTGGTCTTTTAGTATAAACTAAGATGTATCAACATTAAGCATGATAATAAATGGACAATGAGAAAGGTAATAGTGTGAAGCTTCTTGAAGCACCCATTAATTAAAGGACTTTTTAGCCATAAATAAAGGTAAATAACAGTGTGAACAGAGATGAAGTGGAAAAGGTTGTAAGAGACTTAATGGAGAGTGAGAAAGGTTAAAAAAAAGGAAGGCAATGGAATGAAAGATAAAAACAAAAGAAGAAGAAGAAGTTAAAAAGAGAATGTGGCTTTTTTTGGTTCTGGTCTTTTTTTTCATGAAACTTTAATTTTCAATTTGTAACCTAAGGATAATTTTATAAATTTTAATAATTTGCATAATGGCTAATGATATGGTAGTTGATGGTAGAAGGTGGAAATCTTTTTATCCTAGTAAGCACAGAGTCATTATCTCTTGACCATTTGCATAATCAATGTATTGATCAATCCTAAATCAACATTGGTTTTAACTTTAACAATCAATTTTATTTGCTAATTTATATATTTAAGTGTTTTTATAAGTTAGGTTCAGAGGAGAAATCAATAAGCCTTAATTTAAAGTGAAAACAAAGTCATTTAGAGGTCCTAGGACTCCTCACGAACTTAGTCATGATAGTGAGGAATATCATGAGTTAAAGGAGAACCAAATTCAAGTCATTTAAGAAGATAGTACCCCTCGCAATTCTCATTACGGTCGTGATCATGGTCCTTATAATTGTGAGCATATTCATGTCTTATTTTTTATAACTTTCCAATGGCTATGTCAGATTACAATGGCTATATTTTCAAAGGTCACAATCGTGAGCATCCTTTTCATGACTATAAGCAATAAATTTCATGCAAAAAGTAAAAAAAAATTATTAAATAAAGTTGGAGGTTTATTGGGGATAAAAAAATCAGAGCTCTAACTGTTATATTTTACCCCTTTCACTATAAATATAAGCTCAAGACATATTTTTGAAGAGTTAGAGAGTTGGTGGAGTAAATTTATTATGAAAAATCATTGAGCCAATTATTATTTCTTTTACAATTTTCCTTTATATGTTTATTGTTAACAATCTCTTATTGAGTTTGTAACTACCCTTATTGTAAGAGTTAAGTGAGTGTTACATTAATAATATTCTCTCTTTCTACTCATTCTTAAGGTTAAGAAGTGGGTGGTGAGGATGCATTCAACATTGAGTTGGTGTTATGCCTTGTAAAAATACCTTAATTATAGAGGTTTAAGTGTGAGCCTTGAAAACATTAGGGAAAAGGTTTAAGTGTGAGCATAGACAACACTCGGTGAAAGGTTTTAAGTGAGCCTAGAAAACTCATTATTGTAAGTTTGGTGTTAACTCATAAAAATATCTTATTTTAATAATCTAACTAAAATGATTGGTGTGGGTTTAAAAATCCTAACTTGGAGATAAAGTAGGTAGAGGAGTAAGATTGGTTGAGATTTCGAACCTCTACAAATTCCTTGTGTTCCTTATGTGTATTCTTATTCTTGTGCTTATTTCTATCCTTGTTGTTAATCTTGATTATATTAGTTAAGTCCTTCCTCAAATACTTTTTAATTTATTTTTGATATTTGATTTTCCTCTAAACTACTCATAAAAATTCTTAGTACTTCATTGTAAGAATTAAAAGATCAATAAGGTGTGAATTTTTTTCTTTGCAAACTTATAGACCATTTAGAGTGACTATCCCTTTTAAAAACACAAAATGGAGTTATATCTTAATTAGTTGAGAATCCAAAGCGTCATAAATTTCTTATGTTTCTTATGTGTGTTTTTGTTCTTGTACTTATTTCTGTCCTTATTATTAATCTTAATTGTGTTGGTTAAGCCCTTTCTCAAACACCTTTTAATTTACCTTTGATTTTTAATTTTTCTTTAAACCACTTATAAGCCTTATTCATCCTATATAAGGCCAGTTTTTTAATTCGTATCAGAGCCAAAATTCTTTGGTATTTCATTACAAGAGTTAAAAAGATCAATGGGGAGTGAATTTCTTTCTTTCCAAACTTACAGAACTTTTAGAATGATTACCCCTTTTAAAAATATAAAATATCATTATATCTTGATAGTGATCCCATTAGATTATGGGATGTAAACTTTGGTGGGTGTAACCCTTCAATGAAGATGGTAAAAGGCATCCAAGTTTTATAAGAAAGAAAGGAGTGGTCTCAAAAGGAAAAAGAGGAGAACCGCAAGAACAAAAGGGCTATATCGACTCTTAATGCTTCCATATCAAGAGAGAAAGGAGATAAGATCCACCATTGCTTTTTAGCCAAGGAGATGTGGGAGAACTTAAAGAATCACTATGAAGGCAATATTCAACTAAGATCTAAGAAGGTCTAATTCCATATGTTTAAATATGAGATATTTAAAATAAAGCCTGATGAGAGCATTACCTATACGATAAACCAATTGAATGCTCTCTTGACCACCTTAAAGAAGTTAGCGAAGTATTACTAGAAAGAGAAGGTCAACACTAAAATTCTAATAATGCTACTAAAAAAGCATTGGGAGTCACGGGTGACTTTAATTGAAGAATCTTATGACCTCTCCAAGCTTTTAACTGATATATTTATTAGTAAGCTTATCACTCATAAGCTTACCTTGAGGCAAAGGGAAGAGAAATAATAAGATATAGAGGAAAAGAAGAAGAGCTTTGCATTCAAAGAGATGAAGATGACCTTGAAGATTCAATTAAGACGATGAAGAAATTGCATCACTCGTAAGACACTTCATGAAGTACTTAAAAAGAAAAACTTGAGCAAGTATAAAGAATCTAAGAAAGGTCACTCTAAGAAGATAAAAAAATTATATGCTTCAAGTGCAAAAGACCCCGTCACATTCAAGATGAATGCCCCAAGCTCAAGAAGAAGAATAAGGAAGCAAAGAAGATGAGCAAAGCCTTCAAAGCTACTTAGGCTTATTCCACTAAATTCGTGTTGAAGGATGAGCAATAAGGAGTAACCAACCTTTGCTTTATGACCTTAGAGGATAATTATGAGGTACCTCTCTTGACTAATTCTTTTTGTGATAATTTTTATGATGATTTATATAATGATAAGCTTGATGATGAGGTGCTCAATGATGAAAAGTCTATGGTAGAAAAATTAATTTTAAAGTGTCAAAAATTACTTTTAAAGAAAAGTTTTATAAAAAAAATTTCCAAAATTTTTTAGGATTTAAAAGTACAATTTTCAAATATTAGTTCCTCAAATGAGAAACAAACTCTTGATTTTAAAGCTTCAATCTCTTTAAAAAATGATTTTGAAAATGTAAAGAGAGAATGATTTGCTTTCTAAAAAAAGTTTAGAACTTAAAAGTTCCATTTCCAAGTTTCAAATAGGGAAAGAAAAACTTGATAAGTTTTTAGAGTCTCAAAGGTCCCTTAGTTTGAAATTTGGACTTGATTTTCTAATGGAGCTTCCACATCATCAAGTCCTTCTAAATTTATTAAGGCTTCTCTTGCCTTATCCCTCATCCATTATGAGAACTCTAAACATTAAGATTCTAAGACTAAAAGTCTTGAGCTTCCAAGCACTAAGGGAAAGTCTTATGAGGCTAAAACTCCTAAGGCTTATAGTTTCAAAACTAAGGCTGAGAAATACTAACCTTATCATGCATTCATGTATCACAATAAGAGGCACACATATATGCACTTTAGATCTTAAAAATTTTGCTATGATTATAAGTTGCATGTTCATCCTAAAAACTTTGTGTCTAGAAACTCCACCAACCATATTAGTCATGAAATATTTTTAAAGGTTAGTAGGAAAAATAGATTTTCAAAATTTAAATATTTTTATTTCATAAAATTTGGACCTAATAATAATTATGTATTATTATAGAATACTTCACCTTAGCCTCTTAACTAAAGATTATTTGGAACAAACAAACATAGACCAATTAAAGTTTAGGTTCCAAAAGGTGTTTGATTTCATGTTGAGTAGGAGTGGTTGAAGTTAACCATATGCTAATTAATAATAAGTTAGTAAAACCAATTTACTTAATTTATTATTAAATATGCCAACATCAAATTGTCCAAAGAGAAATAATCAAAATGATTCTAAAAAATTGGATAATTTTAGGATGCTATTTTCTTATTGTCTTTCAATACTTTTCATTTGGTATCCTTCATTTCACATCATTTTTCATTTCGAAGCTCTATTTAGATTACATGTTGAGGATTATGATTGCTATTGCTAATGCTTTAATATGTGTTATGCTTAGCATATTTTTCACTCTTTATTTGGAATCATGATTGACTTTTCATTTGATTTTTAGTTGGATATTAATTGATATCATTTTTCTTACTTGAGCACTTATTTTTTAATTGGTATATTTATTTTCAATTGATATCATTTTTTTCTCAATTAGTATCCTCATTTCTCATTTAGTATCATTACTTTTATTTTATTTGTTTTTCATATCACATTTAATATCTTTCCCTTCTGATTTCCTCCCTTATTCATTTTGATAAAGGGAGAGAAAAATTTGGCATTTTGAATAATAATGATTATACTTGAATTATAATTAGATTACTAAAACGGGGGAGAAACTAAATATTTGATATGACTGAATGATATTTAATATGATTAACCACCATAGCATATATTGGGGGGGGGGATTTCAAAACCCTACAGTATATAATTGACGAGAAGTATTATAAAATAAATGCACACACATGCACCTAGTGGTTTTTAATTATCATTCAATAATTGATTGTCAAAGTAAAAAAGGGGAGATTATTAACCCTTTGCATGATCAATGTGTTGATCAATCTCAAATCAACTTTAGTTTTGACTTTTATAATCAATTTTAGTTGCTAATTTATATATTTAAGTGTATTTATAAGTTAAGTTCAAAGGTGCAATCAGTAGGCTTTGAATTGAAGTGAAAACAAAATCAAATTATTTTATTTTACAAAATCAATAGGAGTCGTGAGAGGTCCCAGGACTCCTCACAATCTTGGTCATGATCATGAGGAACATCACGAGTCAAAAGAAAACTAAATTCATGTCATTTAAGGAGATAGTACTCCTCATGGTCGTGATCATACTTCTTCTAACTGTAAGCATGCTTGTGACCTATTTTCTACAGCTTTCTAACAACTATATATGTTAGATCACAACAACTACATTTTCAAGGGTCATGACTATGAGCTTAAAATTTCTGTAAAAAGTGAAATAATCATTAAATAAAGTTGGAGGTTTGTTAGGGACAAAAATCAGAGCTTCAACAGTTATATTTTGCACCTTCCACTATAAATACAAGTTCAAGATATCATTTGAAGAGTTAGAGATTTTGTGGAGGAAATTTATCATGAAAAATCATTGAGGCAACTATAGTTTCTTTTATAATTATTCTTTGTATATTTATTGTTTGTAAACAAATTCTTGTTGAGTTTTTAATTACTTTTCTTGTGAGAGTTGGGTGAGTATTTAGTTGATAGGATTTTCTCTTCTACTCATTTTTGGGGTTAAGAAGTGGGTGATGAGGATTCATTCAACATTGGGGTTGGTATTGTGCTTTGTAAAAACACATTGATTATAAAAGGTTTAAGTGTAAGTCTTGAAAACACTACGGAAAAAAGTTTAAGTATAAGTTTAGAAAACACTTAGTGAAAGATTTTGTGGGAGCCTTAAAAAATCATTATTGTAAGGTTAATATTGAGTCATAAAAACAACTTGTTATAAAAATCTTGTTAATAAGATTGGTGTGAGGTTGAAAATCCTAACTTAGGAATAAATTAGATAGAGGAGTAAGATTGATTGAGAATCCGAACCTCTATAAATTCCTTATATTCCTTATGTGTGTTATGTTCTTGTACTTATTTCCTTGTTGTTGATCTTGATTATGTTGGTTACTTCCTCAAACATCTTTTAATTTTCCTTTAATTTTTTATTTTCATCTAAACCACTCACAAGTCCTATTCATCCAGCTTTAGGGCTGGTTTTCATTATCAAATCGGCTGAAAGTACTTATTTGATATTTATTTAGAAAGTTTAAACACTTAACTATCAAATAGAAAAAAAAAATCAAAAAATCAGACACTAAATTTATAATTTTTTTGCTTTTTAAAATATTTTTTATCATGCAGTATTAGTTTAATAGGATAATTTTGACCAAACAATATATTATTTTAAATTCCAAATTTCATAAAGTATTAATTTAAATCAAACAAATTATATTAATAAAAAATTAATTTGCAAATAGATTTAGAATTTATTTGAAAATGAAATCAATAAGTATTTGGTAGAATTCCAAAAAAATCATTACTTTTCCAAATAATTTTAAAATAGAATTCAATTGCAAATAAATTTTACTAATATAATATGTTTGATTTAAATGAATATTTTATGAAATTCATTTCAAATAAAATTTGTATTTTGTTATGTTGTATTTGATATATATCTTATTTGACTAAAATATCCTTTTAAACTAATATTGCCTTATAGAAATATTTTAAAAAATAAAAATGATAAATAGACTGTTTTAATCTTATGAAAAATATAAATTTAAAAGCATAAAATTTATTTGAAATTCTATTTACTTTGTTAGAATTTAATTTAATCATGAACAATTCTATAAATTTAAAAAAATTAAAATTATAGACAAATTTTACCAAATTTTTATTAAACCAAACTCAATAAATTAAATTTACAAATAAAAGTTGGCAAAATCCATTTTCAAGCCCTTGAACTTTTAAGTTTTGTTGCATTAAACTATTAAACTTCAATTGTATTGTATCAATCCCTTATACTTTTGTTTTTGCACACATTAAGCACTTCTTTTAAATATTTTCTCTCTAAACTTATTTTAAAAGATCAAATTACTAACCTTTAAATTTTTTTATCATTAATAAAATTAAATAGTAATTTACAAATATGTCGTACATTTTTTATTAAATAATAATTTAACAAATATTAAAAATTTATCAAATATATTAACTTGCAAACATTAATATTGAAATGAGTTCAAAAAACATTAATATTAAAAATATTTTTTTATACTTTATGATTTTTTATCTACTTTAATAAAGTTCATACGGTACAAATATTGAGTGTCCAATATAATAGTAGAATTTTGTTCTATAAAATGGAAACCTTGAGTTTGATATATCTCTCCTGACCCTTACATAAGCATGAATATGAATTTTTTATTTTATCTCCATTTGTGAGAGCCCATAAAAAGTAAGTATTTTTTTTATTTTGATCAACATAAAAAGTAAGTATAATTGCCTATCATATATAAAAAAACATTTCAACACTAACAATCATACTAATTATATTTACAATAAAAAATACTAACCAGTATAAAAATAATTGAAAAATTAACTTCAACTCACCATTAACTAATTTTTTAAGCACACTGAATAAAAAAAATATTTTTATATTATTTTTAAAATTTTTAATTTTTGTTTAATTTTAATATTTTAAATAATTTTTCAAACAGAAGTGTACTTTTTCACTATATTTAATTATTGTTAAAAATATTTTTTAACACTAAAATTATTAAAGTCTTTTATTAATTGGAATGCATACACATACACACATACATACTTTAGATGCATTTAACTAAAAATGAAAATATTAATTTTTAATTGATTGAGCTATTTTTAATTAAAAAATTGGTATTTATTTGGATTAAATTGACAAAAAAAATTAAAATCTGGCAATTTGACTTTTTAAGATAAGTTTAGGGATAAAATATTTAATAAAAGTCCTTGATGTGTGCAAAAATAAAAGTATGAGGATCTAATGCAACATAATTAAAGTTTAAGTGTTCAATGCAATAAAACATGAAAGTTCAAGGGCTTGAAACTGAATTTTTGCCATAAAAGTTTATTAAACTCAAAATAAAAACACCCATAACACTGTGATAACAAATCGAGGCATCGCGCGTCAGCAACAGTTGGGAAAAGGGTGCCTCAGAAATCAGCATTGTATGGCTCTGTTGGCAACGGACTCTCACTTCAGCTAATGCCATTTCGTCGCTTGAAAATGGATCCGACAATTAAACTCACCAAAGCTCTCCTCAAAAACACTCACAATCCAAAACTAGCGTGGCAACTTTTCAAGCGCATTCTCTCGCTACCCATCTCAACAAATCACCGATCCGGATCAATCCCCATCATAGCTCGTATCCTCATTCGCTCAAAGATGTTTAATGAACTCGATGATCTTCATCAACTTATACTTAATTCACCTTCCCTTGAATCCTATTCTCCTCTCGAAAAGCTTGTTGCCATTTTAGCTAAATCGGGTTTCCCCGTTAAGGCCATTTCACATTTTAAATCGTTGCGGTTACGGTTCCCAGGAAAACAACCTTCTGTATTTTTGTACAATGTTCTCTTGAAGTCTTGCATTACACAGAGTCGGGTAGAGTTTGTGTCATGGTTGTACAAAGATATGGTTGCTGCAGGGGTAGCTCCGGAGACTTATACTTTTAATATTTTGATCGGTATGCTATGTGATTCTGGTCGTTTGGAAGATGCACATGAGCTGTTTGATAAAATGCCTGAGAAAGGGTGTAAACCCAATGAGTTTACTCTTGGAATTTTGATTCGTGGGTATTCTAGAGCTGGGCTTACTAGTGAAGGATTGGATCTTCTGAATCAAATGAGGAGTTTGGGTTTTTCACCGAATAGGGTTGTGTATAATACTTTGATTTCAAGTTTTTGCAAGGAAGGTAAGACCAATGATGCTGAAAAATTGGTGGACAGGATGAGGGAAGATGGTTTGTTTCCTGATGTTGTAACTTTTAATTCTAGAATATCAGCTCTTTGTACCTCAGGGAATACTCTAGAAGCATCTAGAATTTTTAGAGATATGCAGACTGATGAAGCATTGGGGCTACCTCGTCCTAATGCTATAACATATAATTTAATGCTTATGGGATTCTGCAGGGAAGGAATGTTGGAGGAAGCCAAGACTCTGGTTGATACTATGAAAAGAAATGGTAACTTTATGTATTTGGAGAGTTATAAGATTTGGCTCTTGGGTTTAGTCAAGAATACGAAGCTCTTGGAGGCTCAACTAGTTATTAAGGAGATGCTAGATGTAGGCATAGAGCCTGATATATACTGTTATAATATTGTTATGAGCGGATTGTGCAATAATGGGATGCTCTCTGATGCAAGGAGGCTGATACGTTTGATGATCCGTAGTGGTGTTTCACTGGATACAGTAACTTACAGCACTTTACTCCATGGTTACTGCAGTAAAGGCATGGTATTCGAAGCTAATAATCTTCTGCAGGAAATGACAAGAAATAATTGTTTGCCAAATACTTATACCTGCAATATTTTGCTGCACAGTTTATGGAAGGAGCGCAGAATATCAGAAGCAGAGAATTTGCTACAAAGGATGAATGAGAAGGGTTATGGTGTTGATACCGTGACTTGTAATATTGTAATTAATGGTCTATGTAATAATAGACAATTGGACAAGGCAATTGAAATTGTCTGCGGGATGTGGACTCATGGAAGTGCAGCTCTTGGGAATTTGGGAAACTCATTTATTGGCCTAGTTGATGATACTAATAGTGGGAAGAAATGCACACCTGATTTAATTACATATTCAACCATTATCAGCGGCTTATGTAAGGCTGGGAGGCTTGATGATGCTAAAAAGAAATTTGTTGAGATGATGAGCAAAAGCTTGCAGCCTGATTCATCTGTTTATGATACTTTCATACATAGCTTTTGCAGAGAGGGAAAGATATCATCTGCATTTCGAGTACTGAAGGACATGGAAAAAAAAGGTTGCAACAAGACGCTACGAACTTACAATTCATTGATAGTTGGCTTAGGAAGTAAAAACCAAATATTTGAGATTTATGGACTGATTGATGAAATGACAGAAAAAGGAGTTTCTCCCAATGTTTGTACATATAAACACATGCTAAATGGTCTCTGTGAAGGAGGGAGAATAAAAGATTCTCCTTCTGTTTTAGATGAGATGCTGCAAAAGGGCATTTCCCCAAATATTTCATGCTTCAGAATATTAATTAAAGCCTTCTGCAAGGCTTGTGATTTTAAAGCATCGCAGGAAGTGTTTGAGATCGCTTTGAATGTGTGTGGCCACAAGGTGGCCCTATATAGTTTAATGTTCAATGAGCTACTTGTTGGAGGGAAAGTTACTGAAGCGATAGAGCTATTTGAAACTGCCTTAGCTAGGTCTTTTGATATAGAGAGCTTCCTGTATAAAGATCTTATTGACAGACTCTGTAAGGATGAAAAGTTGGAAGCTGCTAATGGCATTCTACATAAGTTGATTGATAAGGGATATCATTTTGATCCTGCATCATTCATGTCAGTGATTGAGGGCTTTGGTAAAATGGGCAATAAGCATGAAGCTGATGAGCTTACAGAGAGGATGATGGAAATGGCTTCAGATAGCAAGATGGAAAATAAGGCTTATCACAAGGTGAAGGATCACATCCTGAAACATAAAAATAAGGATGCTGGAAGTGATTGGCAGACCATAGTACATAGGTTTGTTGACAGTTTCTATTACTCATGATTGATACTCCTTTGATCTCATTAATTTCTGTGGTTGCTTGGTTCTAAACTTAGAATAGGCTGGGATTGTGAATCATTATTCTTTTTGCTGTCTATAAAAGCTTTGTTGAAGTTCTTTCTGTTCAAATCTATTCAAGTTTCTATTTAAGAAACCCAAATCAAATAAGCCTGGGTGATAACTTAGTTGTTGTTGGCTATTTAGATCCTTATCCTCAATTCTACTCCTTTACAACCATATCTATAGAACGGTGCAGATATTAGACTTCTTGTTCCTATTTTTCTTACATCCCGTGTCATCCTATACCTATCCCTGGTATCCTCTATTGGAACTTCAATGTGCTTGATCTTTTCTCTAAGGACATTTCCGACTTTCTCACCCTCATTCTTGTCTCTGATGCTAGCTTCTTGTTCCTGGAGGAACCAAACTTTCTATTGTTGATTTGGAACATTGGGATAGTGATTTTCATTTATCCTGGTTTATATAGTAGCATGTATGGATTTGTAGGTCTTACTGAGAAATCCAGTAAACTGTTCCTAGAATCTGAATTACGCTCCCCCTCTTGGTGTTTTCCTTTTAATTATGTTTTAAGTTGTGCATTTTATGGACTTTTGTCATTTCAATTCGTATGTGCAATGCAAGTGAGTCTGTTTTTTAATTTTTGCCTGTGTCGGAACATTGCAAGGGACCTGCTCTCTACTGATGTATAGCAGTAGAGACTAGATTTCTCACTTTGATTGAAATTATGAATATTCACATCTTCCTGTCTAGATATGGACAATATTCTTAATTATCCTGTGATACTTCTCTTCTTGTAATTCATAAGAAGCCTTTTAGAGCTCTGATTAATGAAGTCTGTTCTTTCTGATCTGACCTTCTATACTGTGTGATACTCTTAACTTTGCATCTTTTACCTCCTCCTTGACAGAGATGATGGCAGCGGAATTGCACTGAAAGCTCTTAAGCGGGTCCAGAAAGGCTGGGGTCAGGGAAGTATATCAAGTTTGCAGCCCCAGAAGGATGAGTTCCTTGATTACTGGGATGGGAGTGGGTAGAGGTTTTGTTTCTTGAGACCAGTACTAAATTTTAATTGGCTAAATTGATCTTGCATGTGTGATAATAAATGCTGGTTTAAGTACAAGAGGATCTGCAACCATAGGTGCGGTCTAGCAATCTTACTCTTTCGTACTCGAGTGAGTGCTTAATTGAGGAAAAACTGCAGATATTTTAACCGTCTTAGTAAGTAGTTGTTGAGCTGATCTTTTTTTATATTATTTCGCTGATCTGTATTCTCATAGGCCTGTACTTTTTATAGGTAATTAATGTAAAATGGAATGGTTTTTTTTTTTTTTTTTGTTGTTGTTTTTCCCCCTTTTCTATCTTTCTCAGGTGAGCTATGCTGTGATGTTTGTATACATATCTGTGACATTGGGTGATGTACATTCTCTCGACATTCTACCTTTTATCCAAGGTACAATTTTGGTCTTTCTCTAAATTGTGATTCAAGTTTAAATGTATTTCATGTGTACCTGTATCGCATGTAAGATACATATATTTCGTCTCCCACCTTACAATATAGTTATTAACTATGAAGTACAGAAACTTCAACTAGTAGATGTTTCCACATTTCGGAAAGGTTCAAGAAACTCCTCGGAAACGTTTTAGGGCTGTTTTCACAAATTTGAAAATTTAGGGAACACGTTTCCAACTTGAAAAATGTATTTCTTTAGTTCTTTTCTAAGCAAAAAAGCAGATAAATTAAAAAAGAATTCTAGACAAAATAATTTATAATTACACTTTTAATTGATAGTAATAAATTATTTATTTTCAATGTTTATATGTAAATTTATATTTATATATGTTTTTATATTTTTTAATATTTATATATATAACCCTATGTTTTTAATATTTACACATTTCTCCCACGTTCCGTTTCGTATATTTTTAAAAAATGTCGTTTCACAGTATTTGTTTCCGTGCTACATGGGTTATTAAAGGTGCAAGAGCATAAAGGTGCTAAGTGGACTGGCCCTGAGACCTAGGTGCAAGGCGCTGGTCCTCACCTGTGAGAACTTGCAAGTGGGATGCATAAAAGGGGAAATGAAAAAAAAAAAAAAAGACCAAATATCATAATATAAGACTACTTAGCTTATACTCATAACACAAAATTGCATAAACATATCATCAATGGATGTTAAATATGCTTAAATGATAATCCTGCCCCTAATAGATAGAAGTAAACCCTATAGCAATCATAATTCATAAGACATGTCATCAAACTCAATATAATCTTCTTCTTTCAATTTCTTGTTTCTCATTCATCTTTTTTAAACTTTTCTTAAAACTTAATTCTTCCTCATCTAGCTGTTGGAGGATTTTGCCCCTAAATATAAAAGTGGATGCTTTTGCCATTGGCTTAGGCCTAGCACTTGAAGTGGATGTGAGCATGACATTTTGTACCACTTGCTCTAGCAATCCCATCCTATATCAAATAATAATCAAACAAGTTCATTATTATTGTTCTCATTTTGTTTTTTTGATTTAATATGGTGTGGATGGAAGCATGGTGTGTTCATTTTTTTTTTTTTTTTGAATTAAAGAGTGTAATTTGCTAGAATGAATGATGAAAACACAAATAGGAAAAATTACACCACTGGTATCTAAACTTTTTAATTTTTGCTATTTGAGTGTTTAGATTTTTTTTTTGTTCAATTAAGTATCTAAACTCTTAATTTATCATATATTTTGATGCTTCTGACCGTTGAATGGTGGCTTAAATGCTGACTCATCACATCTGGGCTCCGTTATTGATATGGTGTATTACCGCTCACTGTCCACATATGCAAGTGATCTAAATTGGCTAAAATGTCCATAATGCAAGTTACAAGTATATTCTCAGATCCCTGCAGCTCTATATTTCTATAACAGTACTATCTCCTTCATTACACTTTTGAAAAAAAAAAAAAACCATAAACATCTACCTTTCTTGGTGGTTCCTCTCTTTGTAGAGGAGGAGAAGTCAGGTTATCTTCATGAGGACACCTAGGATACCTCAAGGTTTCTATAAGAAAGATGAAATGCAGGATACATTTACGTTTCCTAATTTGGTACTATTAATGGGGATGATGAGAAGGAGGATCAATAGGACACCTCATGGTTCCTATAAGAGATAGATGAGATGCAGGGTATGTTTACTTTTTCCAGTTTGCTACTATTAAGGAATTGAGAATTGTTAGGAATGAAAAGGTCTGAAATTTTCTTGTCCATTATTACTGATGGGTTTCATGCCTTTTTTATTTTTGGTCAATCGTGTGTTGCTAAAAGAGCAAATGCGGATGAAGAAGATGGTATGTGTAATAGAAACATAAAGTTTCGGGAACCTGAGTATATATTTGTAGCTTGCACTATAGGTATTTTTTCCAATTTAAGTCACTTGTATATGTGAATAATGATATGGAAAATTGGTAATACACCTCAGCAATAATGGGGCCTACAAGTCATAAGTCAGCATTCAGGCCACCATTCATTGGTCAGAAGCACTGATATGTATGATTAATTAAGAGTTTAGACACTTAACTAAATCAGAAAAAGTTTAAACACTCAAATTACAAAAATTAAAAAATTTAGACACCTATGATGTATTTTTTCCAACACAAATATAAGGAAAATGTTAACAAGCTTGTCTTCTCTGTTATTTGTGCCTTTCTTATGGGGCTGCCTTATTGCCTGGGTGTCCTCATGAAGATAACCTGCCTTTCACATGCCGAGGTGCTGAAACTGGAGCCTCATGAGCTTTGCTTCTGAGGCATGCCTCTTTTATTAGAAAACACTTCTCAACTTCTAGAAATTCTTTTTCATTGTCTTTCATTTCATCTGATTTCTATAACTTTACAATTCTTTATTTAAACTCCCATCTTTTTCCTTTCGCTGCTTCTTATTCATTTGGTAGTTTGTGCATTTTAGCTTGCATGTGCTATGTTCATCATCTGTCGTCTGATACCTTGCAGGTGCTATATTTATTGATTGCCTGGTTATCACTTCCAGGTTTCAATTATTTTCTTAAGCCCTTGTTTACACTTAGTTTTTAATTTATCATTTTCACCTCTGCTTAATTCATCATTCATTCATCATTGACTTGTTTTAAAGTTGGGTGCTCATTGGTTTCCTTTAAATGCAGTTTCTGGAGTTCAGCTATCATTCTACTTGTTCTGCTGATGATTGTTGTGGATCTAATCGTATGGCAACTGAAGATTATAATTATGTGCACGGTGGGTGAGTGGGTGTGTGTTAACATGTGAGCATGTGTGTGAACTTCAATACAAATACTACGGTTTTTATCTTTCAATCATCTCATCTATTACTATTCTGCAGTGTTGTTTGCAAAGATTATTTTTCCTATTGAATATTGCACGGTGTGATGGCAGTTTTGGATATCCAACTAAATGCAGTCTCTGTCATAAACCTTATAATGTCAATAGGAATAGCTATTGAGTTTTGTGTGCACATTGCACATGCCTTCTTGGTTAGTATGAATCCCTGTTTCAGGATCACTTTAAGTTTCTTCCTTATTTCTGGATTCTGTGGCAGGCACAAGATAGTAGGCTAGGACTGTGGGATATAAGGTTGCAGTGATTGTTGGAGTTATTTTTATTACTTATTGGTAGTTGGGATTTTGTAATAGAGAGACCATACTTTTACCTGCTACTGAATCTCTTTGACACTGCAAGTTGCATTTCTTCAACATGCGGTTTCCGCAATAGATCATCAGATTACCTATACACAGTTGATATCCTGCACTGTATCTGCTATTATAGTACAATCTTGTGCTGTTATGTGCAGGCAACCCTTGGGGACAGGAGCAGGAGGGGTAAAGAGGCTCTGATTACCATGGGAGCTTCTATCTTCAGGTTACTATATGATGGAACAAATATTGTGCCATTTGGGCTTCATGCATTTTGATTTCATTGTAGCAATAAAACAACTTGTTGATTATTGTTTTGGTTTGTCATGACTTCTATTGGCAGTGGAATTACACTTGCAAAGCTTGTCGGAGTCATTGTTGTCTTCTTCTCAAGATCAGAAATTTTTGAGGCCTCTGCTGCTTTTTTTGAGCCTTCGATTATACCTCCATCATTTCAGGGTGTAAAAACAGCAGTTTTGCAGGTTTATTACTTTCAAATGTACCGGGCATCAGTTCGTATTGGTTTCTTACATGGGCTGGTGTTTCTACCTGTAAGTTGATTGAAGTGTCCTATTACAATAACCATTTTTGGATTCTTTATAGCACTATTTGTCTGCCCTCCAAAATCTTCCTGTATTACTATTTTGCTACTAACAAGAAGGTGAAATGAAGCTGTGCCATTATTTAGATTTTGATTGCCTATGTAACGAGGGCTACAGCACTCAAATATGCCATTCAATAAAATAAACTATACTAAAAATAGACCATAAACAATGCAAAACTATCTGCATTTATGCTGCTTAGAGTCATAATTGTGCGATTTTCATTTTTGGTTTGCAGGTGATATTGAGCATGTTTGGTCCACCTGCGAGACAGTGTGATCAGGGAAAGTTGACCTATCTGGTTAATCAAAAACCTGAGCTGATTGGTGTAGTTCTGCCTCGTTTCTAAGAAGAAGATGCCATCTATCACTCACCTTTTAGTTGTAGGCAAAATGTAGGATGAAAAATATGACAATATTACTTTAAAAATGTGATTGTGAATGAAATTATAATTAAAATCTAAACGAGCTTATCCATGTATTTTTAGTCTCATATTATATACTGTCAATTAAAAACTAATATAGTATTAGATTTTTTTATATGTCAAAGCACTATTACTTTTATTGTTGTTATTATCATTATTCAAATAATGGATAATTCTAAATGCAAAAGAGATTATAAATTTATAAATGTAATTAAGTTAAAATTTATTATATATATATATTAGGTGGGACGAATGAATAACTGAGTAATAAATTACTGACCATATTAAGGTGGGACGAATTTCTATCATGTAGCTCAAAAATTAATTTCTATTAGAAGTTATTAGAGAAATTATTTGCAAATTGAATCCATCATTCTTTTGTGATATGGGATCGGCATGTCATATTTATTCATGAATTAATTGGCTGAAAACAAAATTGTAAATAATATGATGAGGTTAGCTAAAATTGCTATGATGTTTTAGATATAGTTCAAGTTAACTCGTTTAGCTGAAATTAAAATATTCCACACCTATATTTTGTTAATTAATTTGTATAGGGAGAAACCCCATTGATTTTTCAAGACGAACTATGCACATCTTGTACTACAAAAAAATCAGCCCTATAGCTACAGATACATTCGTTGCTAAGACACATTACCTTGTATATCCATCATCATACTATCTCTTATGGATCTTCTCAGTAATGTATGTGTTGACAGAATGACTATTTGGAGAAAACCTGGCAAAAATACAATATATCAGTTAATTAATTATGCACAATTGTATTTAAATATCTAAATGAAATACAAAATCAATAAATATTCAAATTGTGAAATTTACTTATTTTATTGCCCTGAATCTTGGTCGGAGTCAAGATGATAGTGTGAGAAGACTGCACTGATGCAACATACACATCTATAGGAGGAGGATGAAGTCTAGAAGAAAGAGGCTGAGAAAGAGGAGGATGTGGAGGTTTTCTTAAAGACTTAACATCATCACTTAAATGAGTGTGTGATGATGATAGCCTAGCATCACCTACGTCTGAAGGTGGTGGAGGAGGTTGATCGACTAGCGTAGGCACCGGACTCGAGCAAGTGGATGTTGTCTCGACATAGCTACACATTTAAATTAAGGCTAAAATGTTATTCAATTATGTCTAATTTATTTGAACTATCTATTAATATATATAAGGAATAACCCATATGTTGGCCCTCGAACTTTTGTGTTTTATTCTATTGAGCCCCTATACATTTATTGTATTTTAAAAGGCCCTTAAATAATTATTTCTTACAACATCAAGCCCTTTTCTGACGGCTTTAACGTGCGTGCGAAAAATGCACTGTTTGCATCGCGTGAACCTCAAATATTAGCGTTAATGTCAGCTGAGAAGGAAAGATAAAATCATATGTGGTTAGGGTTAGCTCCTTTAGTGGCGGTAAAAAGCTAAATTAACAAAACCTTCTTCCCCCATCTCTTTCAACTTTAAGCAAATTATACAAAGACCCAAGCACAATTGCATCTTTCTTTTGTTGTGTCTGCCATAAAGAGACAAAAAGCCTAATGCATTGACATCTTGAAAATCTTGAAACAGTTAAAAAGGTATGTA
>CATIWO010511421.1:0-12682 GCA_949673435.1 Macaranga tanarius
ATTGTAGATTAGGCATCTGTCCTTCTATTTTGGCCCGTTATGTTGGACTTTGGTTTTATGAAAAAACATACTACCTATTTGATGCCATATAGTAATCTTGCCTATAAAGTCCAAGCCTAATAAGGGTGGATCATGCTTATAAGAGATTTTTTTTTCTTTAATATCCATAATATTAGACTTTGACTTTATGAACAAGATATACTACCAAACGTCTCGAGAGATATGCATGTACGTCGGTTTTGTTATCCCCCGCTGATAATTAAAACCCAGGCCAAAAATCCTAAGTAAAGTGACTCGCCATGAATACGTGTGTGGGAGAAATAAGGTTGGAAGGCTGCATTGTGAGACCATAAATGTGTATGTTTACGTCTTTGAAAGAAAAAATACTAACTAAAAGTCATCTGCATATCATGCATACACGTCATGCATACTTCTAACCCCTTGTTTTGTAGACATAGATCCTACACCTCTTATTTGGATGCGCACCAACGACGGCCGTCTAGTCAGATCCACACCACCAGTTCAAGCTACAATGTCGGACAACTTCGATATGGAAGCTTTCAAGAGATAGTTGAAAGAGTAAATTGCTGCTGATACCCGTAACATAATCTGAGAAGTAATGAGAGAAATGCTTCAGACTGCTAGGCAGAAACAACCAATAGATCTTGAAGAGTATGATGTGATTATTGGGAAAACTAGGGACCGAGAGAGGGATGATGATTTGGAGACCGTACTGGCTGACCCTCCAAAGCAAGAGTTTCAACCAGTGGCAGATCTTGAAAAATCTGAATGGGCTAAGGAAATGGATAAGGTCAAATCCCAGATGCAACTCCTGATGAAAGAGAAGGGAATTGATGCTGCTATGGATTATGGTGATTTGGACTTTGATGATAAAGATCCTCTGCCTAAAAAGTTCAAGTTTCCTGAAATGAAAAAGTACTCAGGTACTGAAGATCCACACCTATATTTGAAGCAATACGTGACCCATATGAAGACCACCGAGCTAACCAAAGCTCAAATTGTGAAACAGTTCCTTTTGTCTCTAGAAGGTACACCAATCCGTTGGTATTATTCATTAGAACCTCATGTACAAGCAGATTGGAAAGAGTTATGTGCAGCTTTTGTCAAACAATATGGGTTGAACTCTCAGCTCAAGGTATCCTTGAAAGATCTGCAAAATACCAAGCAAAGTTCAATGAGACCTTTACGGATTACTTGACTAGATGGAAGGGTAAGTTATCCCAAATGAGACATCGACCGACCGAGGCTGACCAACTTGTGATTGCTATCGAAGGGTGTGTTCCTCAGCTTGCTAGGAAATTGAAAGATTTGGGAATCTGAAACTTTAAAGAGCTATACAGGTTTAAGGTTCAGAAAGAAGGAGATGTGGTTCAGGAGAGAAGGACTTTCAGTGGAAGAACATGGGGCAAAGAGGGATCCGGAAGCAGCAATATTCAAATGAATGCTATCGGTCAACCCCGTAAGTTTTCTAACCTTGGGAGACCCCTCTCCAAAGTCCTCGAGAAACTTCTCGAGAAAAGACTTCTCCAACCTCTACCACCTAGAAATCCCCTATCAAATGCTAAACCTAAACTATACTGTAAATACCACCAAGTAATCGGCCATGACACTGACTAATGCACCCGCCTTAAACATGAAATCTAAGACCTCATTGATTCGGGAAAGATTATTGACCCTGAATCTGAAAATCCAAATACCCAAAATAATCCTATACCCAATTACCGAAATGTCCCACCACCCAACCAACATATTTTAATGATCGACACTGGTTTAACTGAAGAGCAAGTGTTGAATTCTTTTGTCGACCTTAAACCTTCCTTGTTTACCCAACCCATCATCAGCTTTGAGAGGGGTTTGACTGTGAACATGATGGATATCTGGTCTTCTAATGACGAAGGAGCTAATGAAAAGGTAGATGTTTGGGAAGGTGAAAGAGAATGGGTAGTTAAGCATATGGCTTCCGCTGCACAGGAGGAAAAGGGGAAAGAAGAAAAGCCTACCGTGAAAGTGGAAGTGAAAATTGAACCAGAAAAGGAAAAAGTTAAGAAGGAACAGTCTAAGAAAATGGTTGCAAGCATTTGGGAGTTGCTCATGCAGTTGAAGATTCACTGAGATGCTATGGTCCAAACACTTCATGAGAGGAAGGTTCCAGTTGGCACTACTCCGAAACAGTTAGCAAGCTCTTTGATGCAAAAACCCGAGGGAGCTATTATTTTCACTGACAAAGACCTACCATTGGAAGGGAGGGATCATTACCGGGCTTTATTCATTGAGGTTGAGATTAAAGGGAAGATGACTTGCTGTGTAATGGTAGACAATGGGTCAGCCATCAATGTGTGCCCTTTGAAGATCTTGCCCCGACTTAGATTGAATGTTGCTGACCTACAACCTACTGATGTGATAATCAAAGCCTATGATGATACTAAAAGGTCTGTAGTTGGCACATTTAGAACCCTAGTCAAGACTGGACCTATCGAGGCTTGGGTCACACTCCATGTGATTGACATTCCAGTCACTTTTGTTGTTCTCCTGGGAAGACCTTAGTATCATCCTCAAGGAGGAGTCCCCTCTACTGTTCACCAAAAGATCAAATTTTCCCACGAGGGAAATATTGTTACTATTCATGCTAAGACCGAGGTAGCTGTTGCAGCCCTGAAATTAGGTCCCAAGGAAATCCCTTTAATCCCAGGGTTTGAAGTTTGCATGATTTATGAGGACTCTATGGAGGAGAAAGTGCTAAACATGCTGAAAGGGATGAATTTCATGTCGGGACTTGGATTGGGTAAGAATCAGACTGGGCCACCGGAATTTATGGAAGCTAAGTTGCAGATTTTGAGGCACGGTTTGGGTTACTATAGAGAAAAGGATGGTCCCGACAGTAAAAAGAAATGGTCACTCTGGGAGAGGTTCGTTCAAGAAGGGAATTATCAGCCTTATAAGGGTAAACCGGAACCACTGCAACTGAATGGGAGGAAGGTCCCTAGTTTTGAGATCTTCGTGGATTATCTGACTGGGGAAGATGTTATAGAACATGGGGCATCTGAGGAGCTGATATTGGATAAGCAGGTTGCTATTATTATTACTGAGGTCACTGTTGGTGTTGTGAAGAAGGTTGACAAAGGAAAAGGGATTGCTGAAGAGGGAAAAGAGGATGCTGCTGGAGATACTGTTCTGAGTGAAGATGTGGTTGTGGATCTGGAAGCCTTTGTTCAGAACTCTTTTGTTGATTCTTATGTTAATAACTTTGATGTTTCCTTCGCTAGTTTGTTTGACATTGATGATTTGTTTTTCTCCAAGTTTGATGCAATGAATTCTGAATTTGCTTACTTGTGTAATGTCTTACCTAATGGTTATGCTTGCTGTGATGATCATTTCATGCATATATTTGACATTAATTCAGTACAAACTGAAACATTTAATTTAGGTACAATTAAAAATCCCAAAAATATATTAATTGCTTCTGATTTAACTTCTGATGAGAGAGAAAAAATGAAAGAAATATTAATAAAAAGGCAGAAAGTATTCGCTTGGAGTTATGAGGATATGTCTGGGATAAATCGAGAGATAGTGGAGCACAAAATCCCAATATACTCCCATGTTGCACCAGTCAAACAGAAAATGAGAAGGTTAAGACCGGAATGGGCCCTCCCAATCAAAGAAGAAGTGGAAAAGCAGTTAAAAGTGAAATTTCTCGAGGTTGTGGATGATACAAAATGGCTTGCAAATATAGTTCTGATACCGAAGAAGGATGGAAGAGTGCGGATGTGTGTAGACTACTGGGATTTGAACAAGGCTTGTCCAAAAGATGATTTTCTGTTGCCACATATAGATACTCTAGTGGATAGTGCTGCATCTAGTGCAATGTATTCTTTCATGGATGGATTTTCTGGGTATAATCAGATCGTGATGACCATAGTTGACAAAGCAAAGACTTCCTTCATAACTGAATAGGGAGTTTATTATTATACAGTAATGTCGTTCGGATTGGAAAATGTTGGGGCAACATATCAAAGAATGGCTACTACTCTGTTGCATGATTTGATCCATAAGGAAATTAAAGTGTATGTAGATGATATGATGGTAAAATCTTCAACCAAAGAAGGACATTTCGAAGCTTTAGAGAAGTTCCTTGCCAGAGCTGAAAGATACAATTTAAGATTAAATCCGAAGAAGTGTGTATTTGGGGTTTCCTCGGGAAAGCTACTGGGACACGTAGTTAGCAAAAGGGGAATTGAGATAGATCCTAATAAAGTCAAAGCTATCGGTGAGATGCCAGCCCTGAAAACTGAGAAAGAGGTTAGGAGTTTTATTGGGAGATTACAGTACATCAACAGATTCATAGCCAGGTTAACTGCAATATGCAAGCCGATTTTTAAGCTACTTAAGAAGAATCAGCCAGTGATATGGGATGACAACTGTCAATAAGCTTTTGAGACTATCAATAAGTATTTAATGGATCCCCCTGTGTTACAACCACCAAGGATGGGTAAGCCATTGATTCTATATTTGGCTATTGAGAAGGAAGCTGTGGGAGCCATGTTAATGCAAGAAGATGAAAACGGGGTGGAGCATATGGTATATTACTTAAGCAATAAGTTTCTTCCTTATGAAGCTAATTACAACTTGGCAGAAAAGACATGTTTATCAGTTGTCTGGGCAACTAAGAAGCTTCGTCACTACTTCCAATCCTATAAAGTTCAAGCAATTTCAAAATATGATCCTTTGAAATATCTGCAGCAAACTTCGTCTCTCACGGGAAAGTTGGCTCGTTGGCTAATACTGCTCACGGAGTTCAATATCGAATACCTTTCTAGGAAGGTGATCAAAGGAAGAGCAGTAGCTGATTTTCTAGCGCACAGTCCAGTCGATGATAATCAAGAGTGGGAATTAGAGTTTTTGGATGAGCATCTGGGGTAATCGAAGTGCAAGGATGGCAGATGTACTTTGATGGTACTGTTAATAATAACGGGGCAGGTATAGGAATAATTCTCATTACACCAGAAGGAGAGATGGTCCCTATGGCCACGCGGTTGGAATTTAAAGTGACTAACAATCAGGCAGAATACGAGGCATGCATCTTCGGTTTGGAGGCTTTGCGGGGTGTGGGGGCAGAAAATGTGACTGTATTCGGGGATTCGATGCTAGTAGTAAAATAGATTTCTAAAGAATGGAAAGTCAGAAAGGAAAGATTAAAGATATATTGGGAATACTTAACCACAATTCTGCTCTCCTTCAATCAATACAGATTTGTGCACCTTCCACGAGAAGAAAACCAATTAGCAGATGCTTTGGCTACTTTGGCATCAATGTGGTAAAGTAATGTGAAGACTCTAGCAAAGCCACTAATTTTAGCAAAATCTAGAATTCTGTGTTATGAAGAGATGAGGATAATGCCAGTTAGATCAGATGAAAGACCATGGTACCATGACCTGCAGACTTATCTAGAGATGGGCCGGTTCCCTAAAGATGCAGATAAGAAGGAAAGATTATCTCTGAAAATGTTATCTAGGCAGTTTATCAATCTTAATGGGATGCTCTATAAAAGGATACCAACCGAGGTACATTTGCGATGTGTGGATAAGGAAGAAGCTGAAACGATCATAGAAACTGCGCATGCAGGTGTCTGCTGTCCTCATATGAATGGAACAGTGTTTGCAAAGAAAATAACTCGGCAAGGGTATTTCTGGCTCACAATGGAATCGGACTGTGTCAAATTTATGAAGAAGTGTCACAATTGTCAAGCCTACGGGGATGTCAGTCATTTGCCTTCAATGGAACTTCAGGGTTTAACTTCTCTGTGGCCTTTTGCAGCTTGGGGAATTGATATCATTGGAGAGATAAGGCCAACCGCATCTAATGGGCATCGATACATCGTGGTTGCAGTTGATTATTTTTCTAAATGGATCGAGGCTGAATCGTACACTTTGGTTGGGTCAAAATAAATGCAAGATTCATAGAGAGAAACATCATCTGTAGATATGGGTTGCCTCACCATATTGTAACTGATAATGGGGTACAATTCCAGTCTAAGACTTCTGCCCTACTTCAACATTACAAGATTGAGCATCATCGTTCGTCTCCTTATCGACTATAAGCTAACGGGGCAGTTGAAGCTGCGAATAAAAATGTCAAGCAGATTCTGGCAAAGATGATTGAGAATTACCGAGATTGGTCTAATTATCTGCAGTTTGCATTATGGGGGTATCGAAAAACTGCAAGAACATCTACTGGGGTCACTCCTTTTTCTTTGGTATATGGTTGTGAAGCAGTGCTTCCGGTGGAATTAGAAATTCGATCATTAAAGGTTTTATTGGAATCAAAGATACCAGAATACTAGTGGATTGAGAGTCGACTGGCATAGTTAGCTTTGTTAGATGAAAAGTGGTTGAAGGCCATGTATCACTCACAGCTGTATCAAAAAAGGATAGCTCGAGCTTATAATAAGAAGATCAAGCCAGGAAAGATAAAAGAGAGTGATTTGGTTTTGAAGCATACAAAGCCACTCTTTACTGATCCAAGGGGAAAATTCAAGCCAAATTGGGAGGGACTTTATTTTGTAAAGAAAGTGTTCTCAAAGGGGGCAGTCATCTTGACAGATCTGGAAGGGAATGAATTTAGAAATCCTATCAATATGGATAAACTCAAGAAATACTTTCGGTAACATCTCGCTAGGGAGAAAACCTCTAAAGAGGCTGTCTAGGCAAAATTTAGAGATAAAAAAAAAAAGATGAATTCCCGCTAGATTGAAAACCCCATAAAAAAGGGGCAATCTAGGCAAAAAGTTAAGGATTGAATAAAAAGGAGAGAGAGAGTGAATAAAATAGTTGGATAAAAAACTTGCAAGCACAGGCCATCCAACGACAGGATTTATGTCATAAGTAATTTTTATGTACAATTGTACGTAATTTAAATGCTTTAGTTCGTCTTTATTATTGTTAAATGTTGCATAAAATGCTTATTACAATAAGACTAACTAAAGGGAAAGAAATCACATGAGAAGGCAAAATCAAGTTAAATTGCTGAAATCTAAAGAAAAGTAAATCTAAGTCATCTTTCTTTTGTTTTTCCCCATTACTTGCATACTAATCTTAAACAAACCCCTTGTATTCTAATTCTTCACAAACTCATCTTGCTTTGTTTGCTATAAGTAAATCTATGTTTTATAATGATCATCTGTAGTGGTATCCCGATCTTCTGAAATGCCTCTCCTGATGGTACGCAGAGGCCAAGTGGCTGAAAAGTTCTCCACAAAGTTTTGGGTAAGAGGTCCGGGCTGGAATTCGTGAGTAGGTTCCACAATCAGTTATTTTTCTCCATAATGACGGTAAAGGCGAGAAGGGTAGTAGAAAGAACAGAAGTGCAACCCAGCAAGAGGCACATAATGAGTATAAGTCCTAGTGGTCACATGCTTGATGTTCCACCAAGAGCACATCCATTGTACTTCAGACTCTGAGAAATTGGCCAACCATTCCTTCAAGTTAGTAGCAAGCTTCTGAAGCGGGCGAGTTCGCACTTGCTTTGCCTTATACTTTTGCGACATTAGGTGGAGGAGCCAATAGCTTCAATTTCTCTTGGAACCAAATCTAAAAAAAAAAGAAGAAAAATGATTAAAAAAAAGAAAAATGAAGAAAAATGATTAAAAAAAAGAAAAATATATATATAATACCTCCAAGAGCATTGTACTTCCAGTAAAACGATGTGTTACTGATAGGTGATCCAAATAGATCAGGGTTTCAACTAAGATAACTGGCATAGGGTTGAAGCCAGATTTGACTTGAGCAAGGATTTGAAGGAGTTTGGTATCACCATCCCCTGAAGGTGAAACTAGCATAAACTGAGCATACAGACATAGTGCAATCATCCTTGGCCAATACACTTCTTTGTTGTTCACAGCCACTGCAACCTTTAAGAAATACTCAATGATGATTTTGTTCTCTATCACATGTGTAAGAGAAGATGAAGGAGGGAGGTTGAATAAGCGAGCCATCTGATTCTGAATATTTCTTTCATCTGGGTTATTGAATGGGGGAACTGTAACCTATTTGGTTAAATCATCTGGGTAACCCAAGATTGCTCCAAATTCTTCAGGCAGAGGACAGATTTTGAAGTTATTAAATCTGAAAATATGGGTCTTAGGATCCCAGAATTAGGCAACAGTTTACAGAAAAGGATAATTGATCTTGCATAAATGGAGGGATCGAAAGACAGCTAGATAAAAGACATTCACTTTTTGCTAGTCTTCACCGCCTAAACTTTGAAGAATGGGTTGGATTAGCTCCAAGTTTTGTTATGTCATGGTTTTGGAGGATTTTTAGGGTTTCTCAAGACTTGGGGCGGCTATGGTGTTGAGGGAGCATTTTTATAGGGTTTTAAAGTGTTAAAATTGAAAAGAAATCGTAGCCAGAATCGAAGAAGCGCCGCCCCACCATAGAGGCGCCACCTCTATACAAAGAGGCGTACGCCTGTCAGATGTAAAGACGCCACCTCTTCCAGTAAAAAAGGCGGTGCCTCATAATGAAGAGGCGACATTTTTTTGTCCAAAGAGACGGTGCCTCTTCATGTTGATCTAGTGCTATTTGATTATTTTTGGTGACCCAAAATAGATGGTGAAATTATGTATTTGATTGGCAAACATGGAATAGAACAAAATGCAATAAAAATTTTAAAGCTTTTCAATTTTAATGTCAATATAAGAGTTTATGTCTGAACAAAAAGAAAAAGCCCAAAAATCCCTACAAACTAAGCACATGCCTCTCCTGATATCTAGATCCTAATCTAGTCCTCCTCGGACTCTGTCTCCTCAAGGTCCTCGCCCTCTCCAGCATCTTCACCCTCTCCGGCACCGGCAGTTGCAGCTGGGACAGTGGGTGTTGTGTGGATGTCAAGTATAGCTCCCATCATGGAATCATCATTGTCATCCATCATCTGATAAGCCTTGAGCTGGTACTGAAGAGACTGGATCTGAGCATCCAACCCTATACAGTGAGTCTATCCAAACAAGAAAATGGAAGAGGTAAGTAAATCATTTAAGCATGCATATATGTAAAATAAATAGGAAAATTTGTATACCCTCCATTCTTCTGAAATCTGGTCGATCAGGTCTCGTTGAGCCTCGACCATCCCAAAGAGATGCTCTCCCTGCTCTCTAGGAATCTACAGGTATAAAATTTTTGAATTACATCAGTACTAATAAATGTTTATAGTGAATAAAAGTGACCAGGTATAAATTAAACTCACATGAGTAGCAGAAAGAGGTACGAGTGCCGGATAACTCCTCGGATCAGGGGATAGGATGACCTGAGTCCGTCCTCCGGAAGCGCTCCAGTATCGTGCAGTGGGCTCTGGAAGAAAGAAGAAAGCCCTATGTGTACAAAGAGGTGGTACATCAGGGACCCTCGGAGTAGGAGCAGGAGCGGGAGCATGAGAAGTACTAGCTCCTGCCTCGGTAGTAGCAGACTGGGTACGAGCCCATTGGGTAGGACGCTCACCTGAGGACTGAGATCTGATCTGAGGACCAGTGCCCCGGGGTCAAAGTTGTAAATAAAAAATGTATAATCAGAAAGTTCTTGAAGAGAAAAATGCACAGTTATCAAAAATTAGAAAAAGATACCTGTGTGACAACACCTTCCAAAGGGAGTTGTCCTAATAACTTCTCTCGGACAAATGTGCAGTAAGCTCCCGACTGGCGGGCGAGGACATAATGAGTAGCAGATGACCCATGGAGCGCTTGTGCGAGGTCATCATCCATCAACTCGTGGGTCCACAACATGGCTGCAGGAGGGTCCAGCGGAACACGTCTCCTAACAGGACCAGAAGACCATCCCAGTATACGCTCTCCCAGGTAGAAGACCCTCTGGAAAGGTCCTACTAGTAGGATCCTCCTCTCAACTAATGGTCTAGAGCGAACTATCACGTCGGGCCAGTGCTTAGTAGGTCCCCAAGGAGCATTTGACACCTGTCAACAACAAAGAAAAGGTAAGTTTAAATTTTGAATCTTGGAATAAAAGAACTAATACTTTCAACTTTGTTTTGTAGGTTACCTCACTACAAAAAAGCCTGTTAAGGTACTCACGGTGGAGATGAACCCGAGACATGGTCCACTTACCAGTCCGGTTGTGCCCCCATCGACTCAAAAGAGGAAAAGCAAAGGCACTAGGCTTCACACCCCTAATCAATCCCAACTCGAGGCCCCAAACCTGCACACATTTTCGTAAAAGATCAAAAAAGCAAAGGAAAAATAATAAATAAGAAAAAAAAATATGGAGAAGAAGAAAGAAAACATACATACATGGCATGCCAAAAGCCATAAAACCGGCGGGCTCCCCGGATGAACTCATCCATACCCCAATACAGGTGTGCAAGTGCGGCTGACCTCCAGTCATAAGTATCGATCAGTTCCACATCTCTCAAAGCCATCAATAATACCAAGTCCACAGAACTAGCAGCATCACAGAAAAGTGTCATTCCCAGTAAATATAAGATAAAGTCTCAGACCACCTGGTCAATCTGACGAGGAGTCGTGATGTCCTCTACTCGAATACCTAAGTAATGGGTGAAAAAGGAGTCAAACTTGATAGTATGAGTCCCCTTCAAGGCAGGAGTCATACCCAGTAGATGATCAATAAAGGCCACATGCCTAGCTGTCATCGGCTCCAAACAACGATCAAAGGGGATAAGATCTCCAGCGCAAGCGATCCCCGTGATAGCTGCGAAAGCTAACGGGTCTAGATTCAGCTCGCCAATAGGCAGGTGGAAGGTGTGCGTGGTGTCCATCCATCTCTCCATCAACGCATATAAACCATTGAGGTCATGGTGACCAGCAATGGTAGGAAGAGTCAGAATGAAAGGCTCAAAACCAGTTATATGAATCTGGTCCCGAAGCGTGTCACTCATGGAATCGTACCACTGTCGAGCGCCTGTGACATTGCCAGCACCCTTCATAGAGTGCTGGTCGAACTGCAGGGAGTATTTAAAGTTTTAATTGGTTTAATTATAAAAAAAAGAGTTTTTAGGCAAAAATACAACGCCTATATAGAGAAGAGGCGATGCCTCTTTCTATAGAGACACCGTCTCTTCGTCTAAGAGGCGACGTTTCTCCACTAAAGAGGCACTGCCCCTTCGGTAGAAGAAACGACGCCTCTTAGCAGAAGAGGCGACACCTCTTTACGAAGAGGCGATGCCTCACCGAAGAGGCGACGCCTCTTCGGCTTGGGGAGCTGAGCCTTTTGGCCTCCAGATCTTGATTTCATGTTTGTTTTTCATGCAATACTCTTAATGCTAACTAACCCAGTCCTTATTTTAATTTAAAAAGCAAGAAAAGAAGACTAACCTCTCCTGAAGCTCGTGAACAGATGTAGATATCGAGAGAAGCCCTCAATGGGAGTCCTCCGAGGTACTCCAAGCCAAGTGAATGTGGTGCACGAGCCTCTGGGGCTACTATGATCCAATTGGGACGGGCTGGAGTGCGGTCCGCTGTTAGATCCATGATGTTTGTGTTTGGAAGGAGGAAGAAGAAGATAAGCGCGAAGAAAAAAATGAAAAAAGTGAATTTGAATTTGAATTTATATAGAATTGGCAAATCACTACTTTGGTCCTCGGGGAACAAATTGCTATCTAATACCTGAGAATTGTTATCTGACACAATCAAATGCGAAGCATTGATGTGGAGCATCGATATTGAGCCTCTCGGGTTGTACCTCGAGGATGACGACACACAAAATGAGGCATCTTGATTTTGAACATCAAGGATGACGGCTGCATAGATTCAACCTCTTAATTTTGAACATTAAGGATGACGGTATGACGACTACGCTGTTGTGAAACAACAAATCAACTAATCTTGCGAAACCTCGAGGTTTGACGGTGTAGCGACAGAATTCTGGGATTGAAGAATATCCTTTTAATTTGTGCATTCTTTCTTTAAATTTTCTTTATTTTTTGAAAAATCCGATTTAGAAAAATATTTGATTTTTTCAAAAATCAGGGGGCAAACTGTGGGCACCATGGTTTAGTCGGCCCAAAGAAGAAAGGTCTAGTGATGAAAAATGATAACTAAATCCTAATTATCGAGGAATCGGACTCTAAACTCCTTAAATTTTTTTTTTTTGTTAATTAATAAGCTAAGCCCAATTCAAAGAGGGATTCAGCCCAGAAGAGCCACCCTCGTGTGGTCTGATGGGCCAAGTCCATCAAAACAAGCCCTTTGGGCTTTGTAGGCCCAGAGGCGGCGCCTCTTCAATTGAAGAGGCGGCGCCTCTCCGAATCTGTAACTAAAAAAAATTTAAGTGTCTTAAATGTTGGAATGTGGGTAGCCCCACATTCCAGAACTTCTCTCCCACGTTCGTGGGAAAGAGAATAGACATTTAGAGTTTATTCAGCCCCTATAAAAAAAAAAAGACAAAGGAAAAAGGGATTTTGAATTTTTTTTTTGAACAAAAAGAAAGAAAAAGAAAAAAGAGCTAAAAAAAAAGAAAAGAGAATAGAAATTGAGAAAAAGGGAAAGAGTCTGGAGTCCAGGAACAAGGAAGCTCATTCAAACACCATTTCTGAGGGCCAAATCAATTTCAAATTCAATTTCTCAGTAAATTTTCATTTCTTTTTTTAGCTTTTGTTTAAAATTTCATTCATTCTAATTTTTGATTGTTTTAGAATCGTAGTTTAT
>CATIWO010511566.1:0-13256 GCA_949673435.1 Macaranga tanarius
AATAAAAATTTTCGGGACAGTTCGGTTCGGAGAAAGTCAAACAGTCAACGGATATTTTCGGTTCTGGAGATTTTCGGTTCGGTTTTTTCGGTTTTTCGGGACAGTTCGGGTTTCTCCGCGACCCGCGCTCAGCCCTAGTAATAGAGTTAAACAAATGAGATAAATAGCAACACCAAAGGTTATTTTGGTACTTTTACATTAGTTAACGGTGTACAATATGGTAAAATAGAAGGGGTGAAACATAATTTACCCTGAAATCAAATATCCAACGGTTCTTGCTGGTCTATTGCCCTAAATAATTACAAAAAAAGTGGACCCATCCCACGCGCTTCTGTCAGGCCAATAATGCATGATGCATCTCACCCGTCCTTTCGCATAAAATAGCAACCACTCGGGAAGAGTACGCTGCCATCATCTACACGACATCACAACCATACAATATCAAACTTCATCAAATCTATCGGCTCCAAATTCGATCATGACAATGCATAAAATGTACACGAACTTACTGAACACACAATCTGAGCACATGCTCCATCTTAGATCAACGGTGAATAAAGAACCGGACCCACAACACTTTTGAAGAAACTTCTTTTAGTTGACACGTAAGACAATGATGACGTCATAAAAATTTGCCCTCACAATTCACTAGTCTAGATCTAAAAAATTTCCGCTCTTAAATCTCTCATCTTCCACTGCTTCTCTTCACTCAAAAACCTCTTATCTGCTCTCTGAGCTCCTCACGCTTCTTTTTTTGGTTTTTAATAGTGAAGTTGAGGTCTTTTTGATATTTGGTGATCTGGGTTTGGTTTAGTTTTATCAAATTGGGGAGGAATAGAGTTCAATAATGTAATTAGAGTAACAATGTAAAAGTGTTTGTTTAGTGTATAATGTAGAGATTGATGATGGTTCGATTTGATAAAGCAAAGATGGAGCAGACATGGTTTGAGCCAAAACCAAGAAGAGTTCCTAGAAATGTATGGTTAAAGATTCAAAAATCAATGGGTGTCCTCGTGGGTGGGAATCACACTTCTTCCAGGTTTTGTACTCGCTAAAAATCTGCTCTTTTCTTGTTGTTTGGCTTCAATCTTTCTTGTCTTTTATAAAAAGATAATCTTTTTCTTAATATTTTGTTGGCAATTGAAATACCCATTGCTTGAAATCCTCTTGTTTGATCAAATCTTTGATAGTTTGGTGGCTAGAAAGTGAAAATCTATGGATTTAAAGGTCTTTGGACTTCAGATCCTTGGTGGGTCTATAGCCAGGCGTTTGCTTTTACGTGCATTTATGCTTGCCTCGGCTCTTTCGATTGTTCCTCTGGTGCAAATCATTACTGGAACTGATCCAGTATTGCTTGATTCTGTGAACTTTCATGATTGTGATGTGCCTTTTACCATCTCAGGCACGAATATTTTTCAGAATCGATTCTTGAAACCTATTTGGAACTCATTTGAGTGTAAGGAAGATGTCAATCTGACTACTGATGTGGTTAGAGAGCTAATGAGTAAGAAATTGCTGTTGGATTTTAGTGCAAAAGCTCTCTGTGTTGGGGAAGGATCGGCTGCTGCCATTTATGCATTGCGAGAATTAGGTTTCGTTAAACCTTGTGGAGCTCATAGACACCCCTTTTTCTCGCTTAAGCATAGAAAATTTCTTTATGAGCTTCAATATGCAGACAATTCCTTTGATTTTGTTTTCTCTAAGGACCTAGATAAGGTTTCGGTCCCTGCTATGCTTGTGCTTGAGATTGAACGTGTTCTTAAACCGGGTGGAATTGGGGCTATGCTTGTGGGTGTTAATGGTTTGAATCCCAATGGTTTGATTAGGTCTGCTACACCTGTCTCGTCAGTGTTGAAGGCTTCCAATGTAGTACATGTTGGTTATGTTCACGAGTATACATTGGTTGTTTTCAAGAAAAGAATTGAAAGAGTTGGTTACTTTGATCGATTTGTCCTGCCAGCTGATTGTCAATCTGTTACTAATAACAGACCCTTTATGGAACATATTGAGCCACTCGTGGAGTATAAGGAAAGTGAATTTGAGAAAAGGATTGCATATTTGCCTAGTTTCCTTGATATGGCTTCTAGAAAGAGGTTAGTTTATGTTGAAATCGGGGCTGCGGAACATCTGAATTCTAGTGTTTCTGATTGGTTCTTGCCATCTTATCCTGTGGATCACAAGGCATTCAATGTGTATTTTGTTGACCATAACACTTCAGTCTTGCTCTCCTGTGTTAAAAAGCCTGGTGTTACATTCATTTACTATCCAGGCCTGGCTGGAGAAAAGGCTAATGATTCAGATTCTCAGTTTGAAGATCTTGGTCCATCAGAAGAAGAAGAAGAAGAAGAAGGGTTTGATTTCCTCGCTTGGTTTAGAGAAACAGTGGAGCCTGTAGACTTTGTGGTGTTGAAGATGAAAGCAGGGGAGGCAGAATTGAAATTTCTTGCTGACTTGTTCGGAAGTGGAGCCATTTGCTTAGTCGATGAACTGTTCCTTAGCTGCCCAGATCATGTAGATGGCAATGGCGTGACAAGCAAAGACTGCATGGATCTCTTCAACAGCCTTAGAAGCAATGGAGTGTATGTCCACCAATGGTGGGGAGATTGATCACCAATTCATATGACTGGTGAAATAGTGTTGTTGTCTTGTTTGAACTGCGTCTGTGCTAGTTTCTGGTGTTTAAGTTATTGTTATTGTTGTTGCTGTTCTTGTTTGTCATGTCAAGTAGTCATGTAAGGATGCAGTGAAGACATCCAAAGTTGCTTTCTGGTTGGCGACTTAAGCTAAGCTAAATAAACAACCAGTTGTGTTGTGTTGTCTTTAATGTTATTGAATAATTATTGTTGTTGTGTGTTTTAAGATGCGCCTATTTCTTGATCCTTTCTTTTTTCTTTGGGCAAAAGAGCAACTTATGGCAGCTTCTAAGTCGGTGGTTTGCCCCTGAAAGCATATTAAATGTTGAGAACTTGAGATGCTATTGACTTTGCTTGGAAATGTACAAGCTTTTGTGTGGTTGTATTAAGAGATGTTGGGCAGTAGGAGAAGGTGTATTGAATTATTTTTGTTAATTGATTCTATCTTTGACATATCATTTGATTTTTGATTAACTATTCTTCTTCTTTTGTATTCTTTCATACTTAGGCGAATCTCGTACTTTTTTTTTTCAAGTGATTTGTACGGTGTTTACACTTAATAGTTTTATTTTTGGACAATGATAGTTTTCACTTTTTTTTTTTTTTTCGGACATATACATAAAGGCAGGAATAAGATACACTTCTTTACAAAACATAACAATTTTGTATATGATGTTTTCACTTAATAGTTACTTAAATATATTACAAAAATTTTAAATGAATTGATTTCATAATTGTAGCCGACAATACAATCCTTTCTAATTATTCAATCTTCATGTAGTATACGATCAGCATGCATGATAAGATAAGAAAGCTCAATAATGAAGTGTTGTTTTATTTAGAAATTACAAAATAACTAAAAGACAATTATAAAAAGTTAAACTTCATATAAAAGCTCAATTATAAAGCATTTGTATCATTTAGAAACTGAATTTACAATCTTAAAAGGTTAAGCATCATCTATAATTGCTTTTTTTTTTTTTTTTTTTTTTAAAATTATTTTTGAGGTTTTCTTCTGGCACACCAATAATGAGAATGGTGGGAGTTGTGATGGGATGCGAAGCTTTTAAAGTTTTTTATTTTTTTATAAACATGTGAAGCTATTAAATGATTCCTTTATTGCATTGCTTTACAGGTCATTGGTTCTTGGTGCGTCCAATCGAATGTAATTTCTTTTTTAATGTACAACAATAAAATAATTGTTGATGTAGTGATATCCCCACTTAGACAATGGTATGCACATGGGTCAACACAACACCTTCTCGACTATACTCATGTCCACTTAAGCTTAGTCCTACTTCTCATGTCATGTAATTAGCAAAAGCCAGTATATCTCCAGGCTTCAGCTTCATTTCTCACTGAAAAGGACTCGCGTCTGCTGTCTTAGCCATAGAGGTCCTATACTACATTAAAACCTGTTGATGCACCACCGACACTCCCAATAACAGTTAAGGCGACATTAGGAGTTCAGAAAGCTTGATTTCCTTTTTTTTTTTTTTTTTTTTAGCGCATATAATGCCTGCAGGTATTAAGAGCATCTAGTAAGCTAGAAGAAACTCAAAATGGCAACAGAAGTAACAATTTAAACAGGCATCAGTTAAAGGCAAACATACACTATATTCATGTCAGATTAATGAAAATTCAAAGCATTTGCCAACAGGTGCAAGTTTGCATCGGCTCATATATTATTGGCACAATGCTATTGGCATTTATCTACGACATACAGCAAATTTGATTACAATTTTTTTGTTTCATTATTGGAAATCAAGAAAAGGAAAAATAAGAAAGTAAAACCCAAAAAAAAAAAAGAAAAAAAAAATCAAGCTACTATACAGATGGCAAAGATGCACCTCTTCTCCTCATTCATCAGGCACATTGTTGACCTTTATCTCTAAAAGCCTCTCAACGGGTTGTCTGCAAATGGGGCACCGATGTGTTTGGTACCTTAATACTTTTGCACATCCACTGCACATGCACTGTACCACAAAATAAAAGTCAGCCAAACATGAATTATAGTTCCAACCATATTGAAGGGTTATTTTCACTTCATATTCTAGTCTTGGAATATTCAACTAGGATTCAGGTATCATATGGTTTTCTGAATTCAGGCTATTTAGTTACAATTGTCAGTTGACTAAAATAATAGATCAAATGGAATTCCGTCTAGAGTCTGTAATTCGTCATATCATATTTACTTTGTTGAAACTCCTAATGAATAATGTGCAAACAAAAACACAAAACATTCCAACGAGTTCAGGTTCAAACTTTGAATCACATTTGGAATGCACCAGGCCTTTTAATCTAGCATTTTGATAACTGCCTGCCATAGAAGTTGCCATTTTTAATTAAAGCAAATAGATATAAAGTATTTGCGCCAAAAATGAACATATTTCTGTAACGACAAGTGATACTTTGGTAGGCAAGGAATTGAAAAAAATTTTACACTAGGAATTAGCCATCACAGACAGGAAAACCACTCCTCACACAGCTAGGTCAATTTAAACCCGCACCCCGCAAAAGAGAAGCAGAGAATTAACTTACCATATGGCGGCAGGGAAGAACAGTTGTGTCTCGTGGTTCTGACAGGCAAATGACACATTCCTTTCCTGGGTCATTTGCATCAACCTCACCCTCAACTGAGTTCCCAATCCCATATATCTCTTGCAACTCATACCTCATTCCATTCACCCAGAGAATCTGCTTTGCTACCCTCACCTGGAATTCACCTTTGTCCTTCTCAAACAATGCTTGTGTAATCTGAGAATTTGAAGGTACTGATAATTGGCTTCCTTCTTGTCCGTCTTGATTAGCAGGGGAAGCCTCTGCCTTCACTGCTAAAGGATAGACATCCATCTCACCCACCTTCAGTAATTCTCTCTCCTCGAACATTTTGAAATCGATCCCCGATCCAGTCGGCTGTCTAAATTTCTGGCCCAGACCTTGTTGGAAATTTACTGTGACTGGTGGAAGAAGATTTTCCTTCATGGGGGTCAGGATACAATCCTCACCTTCTTTTGCAAAGAAAATGACAGTGATGCTGTTTGAAGAACAAAGAAATGAAAATTTTATCACAATATATCCAAAAGAAAGGCAACAATTCAAGAATTCTACATAAAATACAAGAAGAGAGAACATTGCATTTCTTATATTAATCAACTAAAGATCATAAACAGAAGAATCATAAAGTAAATCAACTTTTTGAGATTTATCCACACCTTGGCAAAAGAAAGTAGCCTAAAGGATTCACAATATTCCATAAGTAAGACAATAGTGAAGGTAGAGGTAGCCACACTTAATAAAAAGATTTCTGAGTAAAAATTGTACATAACCATTCTAAGCAATCATTAGTAATTTACTTCCTCTAAGAAGGTTGTTACTTGCACTTAAACTTCCCATCTCAAAATCATGGCATGTTGTCAGTAAAGGAACAACCTGCTTAACTGCAGTGGTTTCATTAAGACTCTTCCAATAACATCTCGAAATCAGTAACAAAATTCCATATTAAATGGCTAAACATAGAAATTTGGCATGTGGAAAAGTATTTCTATAGGATATACTGGAAAAACTATATATCAAACCACACCCAAATTCTCAAGTGGGATAATTAAATACCACCAAGAGAAAAATATTGTACCATCTTTAAGCACATATTTGAAACCAAAACTCATTCATACAGAAGAAAAAACTAACTTTTACTTTGACTGAAGTGATCGTGTCCAAAATCAAAACTCCAAGCTTTGACAAAAAGTCCCAAATCAACCTCTCACTTTCTCACCAAGAAGTCTCCAAATATGTAAATAAACCCATAAATTCACACCAAATTAATAAATTCCATGCAAAGCAACATGAATATATAAAAAAAATGTAAGTCCACCTAAGGTTGCTAATCCAATAATTTCACATCTTTATGGCTCTCCAATCTCTCAAACCACCATAGAGATATATTGATGATTGAATAAGAACTGCTTTACTTGCATGCAGTGTTAACCCATATAATACTCATTCTTAGCTTAAAAACTCAGCATAACAGAACAGCCTTATCAGCCCTTGAGTAAATAAGACAATTAAGCAATCATAAAAGAAAACCATTTTGTTCAAACCATGATCATCTAATACAGAAACAAAACAAACCTATCAAACATAGCACACCTCGGCTAGCTACTATAAAAACAAAACAAAACCAAACAAAAGAAGCTTGCTTTAAAATTCATTTCAGCATCCTCCACCCATGAAGAACACAATTAAGACAATCAAGTAGGTTACTCCTTCAACATCTATAACCGCCAAAACATTCCAAAGTGAAACACTTCCTTAAAAACAATAAAACCTGAGACAATTATGATCTTTGACAGCTAATCTGAAGAACCCATAAATGGAAATTAATAAAGTTAAAATTTTTAACTCATTTTTTTCATTACCTTCCAGAAACAGTAGCATCAAAAGTGAAAGCAACAAGAAACTTTCCAGGGTTCTCTTCATCAGCTTCAAGTCTCAAACTTTCTTTCTTCAAATTAACATCATTTCTAATCGTAACAGCTTTCTGATGCTCCACATAAGGTGCAGGTGGTGGCATCATGGGTCCACACGGGTACCTCCCGCCAACCCATTGGGCCGGGTCAACCCGGTGGTGGTGATCATAAGGAGCAGGCAATGGTACCGGCGTAGCCGGAGGTGGCGGAGGGTGATAGTAACCAGAGTACTGATAATACGGAGGCGGGTTTGGACTCGGGTATTGATTGGGGTAAGGAGTAACAGCTGCAAATACGTACCGGTTAGCTGTGATTTCAGGCTGTGGTGGTGCTGGTGGTGGTGGAGGTGGGTGGCTCCGACGAGAGCCGTGTCTCCGGCGACCGTGAACACCGGTGCTACTACTAATATTGCCCATAATTTTAAAAAGAAAAATGGTTTCTTTTTCTTGTGATTAGAATCGGTTCAAGAAAAAGATAAAGAGAGATGATAAAGTTTCAAGATTTCTTTTAACTGAAAGAAAGCAAATGAGTGGGATCTTGAATTAGACAAAGAAGAAGGAAATAAAGAGAGAAGTTTCAATCTCCGGCTAAAGCGAATGGGCTGGTGGTGGTAGTGGTAGTGGTAGTGGCGGGTATAATGGGATTTGCGTAAAGTTCAACCCAATACCCCATTCATGATGAGATATGTAGATTAATGCAAAAGGTGGCTGCTTTTTCATTTATTTCTTTTTTAGCTTTTAAGTTTTTTTATAGGCAAAACCATCCTAGGCCCCTAAACTTATCGCGTTTTTAGCTTTAGGCTCCTAAAATTTGATTTTGTATATCTAGACTCTTGAATTTTGCATTGTTGATGTTTTAAAACCTTCTATAACGGAGAGTACGGAGAGTGAGGCGCGTAATGGACACAAATATTGAAGGGCACGTGAGATACATGAAAACCAAATAAAAAATTAAGAAAATCAGAAAGTGTTAAATTATTAAAGATAAAAAAGTAATATTTATCTACTTTTCATTTTTCTTAACGGTTGCATTTGAGAATTAAATTCGCATTCACAATAATAAACCCTAAAATTACAATCCCTTTTCAAAAACCTAACCCTAGCATTGCGATTTAATCTGTTGCCAAAAACATTACTCCAATGTCAGCTATGTTGGTCTTCAGAATTCATATTTCTTTAATGACAGCCTTCATATCTTCCTTCAAATCTTCTTTCAACACCTTCATTTTATTTTCAGTCACAGTATACATTTCACCCTTAAAAGCTGCTACATCGGCATAAGCATCTGTGACCAATGCATATTATGATTCATTTGCTTCACTTCCTCAAGCATCTGTAAATTGGGCTCACTATTCCAATCATTATGCCATCGAAATGCATCACAATGTCTCTTCATCACCATCATCACCAAATCAGAATCACAAAATGCCAAAATACACCATTCATTTTCAAATATATATTAGCAATACAAACCCATAAAAAATAGAAAATAAAACCCAAAATTATCTTACATTTAAGTGAGCACAACCCTAGAATTTTTGAAATGGGTTATTCTTTGTCTTTGATATCATTACATTTAAGTGAGCACAACACCTTCATTTTATCTTCAGTCACACTCACAGCATACATTTCACCCTTAAAAGCTGCTACATCGGCATAATAGCTCATCTGTGACCAATGCATATTATGATTCATTTGCTTCACTTCCTCAAGCATTTATAAATTGGGCTTACTATTCCAATCATTTTGCCATCTAAATGCATCACAATGTCCTTTCATCACCATCATCACCAAATCAGAATCACAAAATGCCAAAATACACCATTCATTTTTAAATATATATTAGCAATACAAACCCATAAAAAATAGAAAATAAAACCTAAAATTATCTTACATTTAAGTGAGCACGATCCCAGAATTTTTGAAATGGGTTATTCTTTGTCTTTGATATCATTACATTTAAGTGAGCACAACACCTTTATTTTATCTTCAATCACAGCATACATTTCACCTTTAAAAGCTGCTACATCGGTATAATAGCTCATCTGTGACCAATGCATATTATGATTCATTTGCTTTACTTCCTCAAGCATCTGTAAATTGGGCTCACTATTCCAATCATTATGCCATCGAAATGCATCACAATGTCCCTTCATCACCATCATCACCAAATCAGAATTACAAAATGCCAAAATACACAATTCATTTTCAAATATATATTAGCAATACAAACCCATAAAAAATAGAAAATAAAATCCAAAATTATCTTACATTTAAGTGAGCACAACCCCAGAATTTTTGAAATGGGCTATTCTTTGTCTTTGATATCATTAGTTTAAGCTGATTATTACATTTGCATGTCAAATAAAGTGACTTCCCTTCTATAACTTCGGTTCGAGGTTTGCTGCTCACTTACACCTCGTTTGAGACTTCCATCTTTGCTTCGACGACCTCTGTTGGTACCAAACAACTTTCTTTTCTGAGTTTTCTCAAGAGAAGAAAGTACATGGAGAAACACCAAATATAAACCCTAGATATTTCTTTTTAAATCTTCTGTAAACCATTTCTTCTTTAACCAAAAACTGATTTATTCTTTTTAATTTCTATTTTTTAATTATGTACTTCACACCGTCAATATGATTTATCTTTATTTTATTTCCTCCGTTAGTTAAGGTTTTAAAACATCAATAATGCAAAATTCAAGGGTCTAAATATAAAAAATTAAACTTTAGGGGTCTAAAGCTAAAAATGCAATAAGTTTAGGGGCCTCAGGATGGTTGTTGCCTTTTTTATATTACTATTAGGTTATTAGGGATGATTACAATTTTATATTATGGGGTTTCGTCTTTTGACAAAACTAGTCATATAGTTTTTTTGATATTTAAATACCATGTGTTTTATATTCTTTTACACTTTAGCACCCCTTCTAACTAATATCATCATTATTTTATAAAAAAATATTAATATAATATTAAATTTCAATGATAAATTTATTTTATATATTATTTATAATCTATTTAACCAATTAGTTACTTTTAAAAATATTATAAATTTATTTTAAAATTTTTTCTATTCATAAGAAAATTAAAAATACATCTAAACTTAATTTGTTGTGAGTTTATTGTAGTTAGTTGAATGATATATCACTCATTATGTGATTATAGTATTAAAAATCTATATTATTTTAACATTAAAGTATATATTTTAAACAATAATTGTTAGAAATGTATTAAAGTGTAAAAAATTATGAAACACATGGTACTTAAATATTGAAAAAAAATACAGAACTAATTATGTCAAAATTTGAAACCACAGGGTAAAGATTGTATTTATCCCTTATTATTATTATTATTATTGCAAGTTAAAAGAAATACATGGAGACAGGGGTGAGCACAGTTTTCGAGTTGACCGAATCGACCGAATTTGGTTCAGGTTAGGCTTGATTTTTCAGCATTTTCGATTTCTTAGAATTGAACCAAACTGAATTGAAATTTGGTTCGGTTTTGTATCTGAAAATTTCGATTAACTGAATTAACCAATTTTTTTTATTTTTTTATTTTTCAAAAAAATTTTAAAAATATATAATAATTTAATATAAAAATACAAAAATAATTAATTTTTTAAAAATTTTGGTTCGATTCGGTGATTCAATTTTTATAATGAAAATTTTAGTTTGGTTCAATTTTGGAGTTAGTTTGGTTTGGTTCGATTTTTAATTAATTCGATTCTGTCAAAAAAATCCCAAAACTAATCGAACCGACCGATCGAACACCTACATGGAGAATATATAATTGAAAAAAAAAATCAATCTATAGTTTTAAAATTTTAGAATTTTGAATAAACAATAGTTTTTTTTATATATAATTAATACCATAATACTTTTGAGTTCTACAAAAAAAAAAATAGAACTAAATATATTTGATTCTGTTATTTTTTGGGCTTGAATTAAAAATGCATTAGATTAATAATTTTTTTGCCACATAATAGAAAGATTTATTAGACAAAGTGACACAACTTTGAATTATAGGAGTATAAAATTTATGAATTTGATATTTTTTTTCTTTTTTTTTTCAGGAATTACACAAAACTTGGCGAGAACTTTCATAATCGTTTAGCAAAACAAGTAAAGCTTATATTCTTAGAACACTTAAAATTATATATGTATGTATGTATATAAAGTGCAAATCTAAGAATCTAGTTTCTTATCTATTTAGTTTCTTTAGAAAAAAAAAATTCTTATAAAACCAACAATTATTTATGAGTATAATCTATAATTCGTTATTGCAAACAGTATAGTTTTTCCGGTAGGTAAATAAAATCATAAGAGGTTAATATATTACACTATAGATAAAAAATAAAAAATAAAAAATAAAATAGCTTCTCAAAATGACATATATCATGAAAAAAAATAATACATATGGTTCCAAAAACTTTTATAGGAAAGGATTTGAAAATATAAAAAAGTCAATCTGTTTTTTGTTTTGTTTTCAAATATAAAGTAATTTAATTGTATTATATATCAATTTCATTCAGAAAATTGATAAAAGAACATGACATGAAAAATAAAACGTATAATAAAAACAAAGTCTGAAGAGGAGTGGTCGCACTAGCAATTTCATATCTAAATAAATATGTTTATAATGCATATATTTTTAAATTTTCAAAAAAAATAATGTAAATATTTTTTGGAAAAATGTATTTTTATAATAATAAAAAGAGAAAAAAAATCATTTTTTTTTAAGTTTTACGGTGTACACATATTTTCCACTTTACATCTTTAGAACGTGAAATGTTATGCAACTAGAAAAAAAAAAAAAAAAAAAAAAAAAAAAAATATATATATATATATATATATATATATATATATATATATATATATATATATATATATATAACTTGTGAGAATTCTAAATAACGCTTTGAATATTATTGCTATAATAAATGTTTTTTTTTGAATAAATCTATAATAAATGTTATGTATATGAAATAAAGGAATATAATATTATAAATGCACAAGCATTAAAATTGTATATTATTTTTCAAATACATTCGGATATGATAAGTTCTAGTGAAGTTAATTATTTAAAATTCCTATTGAAAAAAAGACATCAATAGCTGTAAAAGAATGTTTGACAAAGGAGGGAATTTCTTAATATATATTATATTTCCTATAAATTGATGATAATTAATTAAAGATTGAAATGACAGCCACCATCAAGAGGTTCCATTTTCCTGTTATTCACCCAATGTGCTCATTTTAAAATGTTTTTTTTTCTTTCTTCTTGTGAAATAAGTATATTCGTAGTCATTTTATAAAAAACGAAATAAGAACTATGCATATATGAATAAAATAAATTTTAAAAAACTAACGGAGATAAATTAATAAATTTACCACATTCGCACTTTGAAAATGGATTATAGGCCTATTTGGCTAAACTATTACTGGTAGCTGATAGCTAATAACTGTTGCTAATAGCTAGTAGCTGGTAGCTGATTAATACAAATTGTTTGGATAATTATTTACAACTGTTGCTGTTTATATATTTAAATGACTAATGTAGACGTGTATTGAATTATTTTAATAATATTTAAAATAATATATATATATATATATATATATATATATATATATATATATATATATATATATAGCACAAGCATTAAAATTGTATATTATTTTTCTAATACATTCGGATATGATAAGTTCTAGATAATTAATTGAAGTTAATTATTTAAAATTCCTATTGAAAAAAAGACATCAATAAAGGAGGGAATTTCTTAATATATATTATATTTCCTATAAATTGATGATAATTAATTAAAGATTGAAATGAAAGAGGTTCCATTTTCCTGTTATTCACTCAATGTGCTGATTTTAAATTTTTTTCTTCTTCTTGTGAAATAAGTATATTCGTAGTCATTTTATAAAAAACGAAATAAGAACTATGCATATATGAATAAAATAAATTTTTTTTTTTTTTGAGATAAAACAATTGCATTAAAAGGCTAACCAGCCAAAACACCAACATCCAACAAAGAAGGATCAACAGCAGGAGGAACATCCTCTATGAAAACTGAATCAACATCTAAACATGTTGCCCATTGAGAAATCACATGAGCAACATTATTACATTGCCTAGGAACAAAAACAAAAG
>CATIWO010511623.1:0-10993 GCA_949673435.1 Macaranga tanarius
TAAAATATATTTAAATACGTTTTGTTAGAATTTTTTTGGTAGTAAATAATTTTATTAAGAGTTTTATATATTTAGAAACTAATATTATTAATAAAATTTAAAATATTAGTAATAAACCAATCAAACCGAACTATAAATATATGTAAAATTTTAGAATATACTAGAGTTTGGTTCGGTTCGGTTTTTATCTATTTTTTACTCTAAAAATTGAACCGAACATATTTCGGTTCAATTCGGTTTAAACCGAATTAATATTTTATTTCTGAAAATCGAATCGAACCGACTGATTCGGTTCAGTTCGGTTATTTTTGCTCACCCCTAATAGCGAGGCAAGTCTAGTTATTAATCCTTCTTACCCTTTTTAAGTAGTTTTAGTTTAGTGGTAATTTTTCCTTAAACGATTTATTATTTTCTTTTTTCCCTTACCATATAAATCCTTGATATTGATAATACAACTATTTATGAGACTTTATCTAAAAGTTTAAATTTTCTTAATTGAATAGTTATTTTTTATGGTATAGACTCTTTATGATTAAAAAATTTTGGCAATTCTATCTAAGAATAGTTAAATATTTTAGCACAAAAGACCTCGTCAAAAGGTTATGGTTAAGGTGCTTCATAGCCCTATATTTGCTATAGAAAATGCTTTACCTCATCGGGAGCACCTATAAAAATGCTTTACATTAGCAATGCTTTACACTAGTTTACCCCTATAATTTATAAAGCAACTATTTTAATATATCAGCTTGTTACTTTTTATCTAATTTATTAGATGTTTGAAAACTTTCATGTTAATTTTAAAAAATATTTAAATACTTCAAATAGTAGAAAAAGTGTCAATAAATTTTATTTTTAGTAAGTTTAAGTGTACAAATAATTATTTTATAAGTTAAAAAGATAAAATGATAAAAGATATTAAGCATATAAATTGCATATATTAAGCCTTTTTTCTTATTATATTATTGAAAGTCCATCAATATCTCATTGTGATTTTTGAGCTACATTTAGGCTCTTTGTTGAAATGTTCATTTAAATCATGCATGGCCATAGTTCAATCTTCAAAATGCATTCATCTTTTTTTTGTGGGCTTCACCCAGCCCATTAGACATCATTAGCTACCTTTATTTTATATTATACTAAAGGAAAGACATATTGGTGTCAAAATTAATATTTTTGACTTTTTATAAATTTATACCAAATTTTAAAATTTGATATATTATTTACAATTTTAACACAATTACAGTTTAATTAATATATGACATTAATGGTGAAGTAGCTAATATCTATTTTTGTAATTTATATCATCTAAATATTAATTATAGTAGTTAATTAGACTTCAATTTTAATAATTTTAAATATATATAAAATGGGAATGTAAATTTTATTTAATTTGTAAAAACTGTATTCATTTTCTTTTACCTGTTTTAAGTCTTCATAAGAATATGAGACTATAATAATAGATGTTAGCTAATTCACTTCAAACATCATTTATGAATTTTATCTTTTAATTTATGATCAAATATCAATTGTGTTAAAATTGAAAATAATATATAAAATTGAGTTAATTTTACTAAGTTTTAAAGTTTAGTATAAATATACAAAAGGTCAAAAAAAAATGTGATTTTTGATACCAATAGGTCTAAAGGAAACTAGTGGAAGCATAGTAAACAATAACTTAAATTGCGTTGATTTGATATATTGCTCCAACTAATTGTGTCAAATATACATCCAAGATTTGTTTGAACTAACTAGTGATTGAGAATCAAATATAGATCTTTAGATGCCATCTCCTTTTGCAGACAAAAAAAAAATAAAAAAAATTACAAATATACATGAGAGAAAAATTGTCCCTCCTTGAAAATAAAATTCTTATTTAATCCGAATACATTACATCCAATAGCTAGTATTTTCCTTTGGCCTTTAAAAACATAAATTGTGAGCATATTAGGAATGTGAGGTATATCAACTAACTGAAAATTATATTTTTGACTCCAATTATATGATTTATTTTTTTTGTTTGTTCTGAACCATTGGTATCCAAAGTCCAATGAGCTCTGACTAATTCAGTTTGACCCAGGTAGGACCACAAGAGTGGCAAAAGTTTTCCAACAACTATTTAATGTTATTGCGTTTACTAGAATTCGAATTCGAAATCTTATCTCTGCCAGCTGATCCTAACGGTTGTTGGTAGTTATATGATTTAATTTGAGCAAGCTAAAGGACTTAAATTTGCCATATTCCAAATTTAGTTGTATGGTATTTAAATTAAACTATCGACATTCTGCTAAAAAAATTAGAAAAAAATTAGGAACTTGCTGAAAAAATTTAAAGAATCGGAATTTGCAGAGAATCATCATATAAAATTAGAGGATCCTTGATTACATTTAATGTAAAAAATAGCAACAAAATTTGAATTGAAAAATAAAGAAAATTTGTGGAAAATTTGAAAACTAAACTAAGAAAGTGGAAAGTTGTTGAATTGTGCTAGTTGTTGTGTTTTTGTTGAAGATCGACTGATATGTAAAGGTTCATGTTCGTGTTCTAAAGCTCTCTTCTTCTTCTCTAGTATGGTAACTGCTCATCTTAGTAGTGACTCCACTAATGCAGTATCTACATTAAAGTTACCTGCCAGCGCATTGATCCACCAACAGTAGCGGACAAGGGGAAACTGATTAATTAAATAATTAAAAATAATTAATTAATTATCTAAATACTAAATTCGAGTTTGGATATTGAAACTTTAGCTACCTCTTCTCTTTGTTTTTTTTTTTTTTTTAATTTTTATCTAAAATTTTTATTTTTGGCCACCGCTAATCATTTTTTAGATTAGCGGTGGTCCTTTTTTTTTTTTCCTTTCTATTTGATTTTTTTATTTTATTTTTTTATATTCAATAAATACAGATCTTTGATCTGTTTTTTTTTTTTTGTTGAATTTTTTCAAATATTCCTCTATAAAATTACTACCATTTATGAAATTTGATTGTTTATCCTTTATGGAATATGATTATCTCTCAATTGTGAAATTTCTATTAATATTTCTACAATTGAATTCACTTAAAGACCAAAAGGTTGATTTATGATTAATTAATGTCATTGAGTAGAGCATACGGATCGCCGAATTGCACAACAAAAGAGTTCTGTTAACGTAATTGAGGAATATTTTCAAAAAATTTCATGATTTGAGTGAAATTTTATTTTTGTACTTCTTGATTAAACCATTATTGATTTTACTTTTTTTGTCAAGATATACTTTTAAATTTCAATTAATGAAAGATTCAATTTTTTCCATAAAAAAAATTCAAGTTTGGATTAATTAAAAGTACTGAATTTTAATTAAAAGTATTGAAATGAGGCCTAAACAGCCAGTTTTAGAAAATAATAAACATAATAGACTAAAGATGTATGCTCAATGAACCCAACTTACAAAAGACACATAATATTGTATAACATTGGTATTCCTTATGTATATTTTACATTACATTCTTATTCAAAAACCAGTTATAATATGTAGCTCTTATTCTTTTACTCAACACACAACATTATTAATCAAACTTTAGAAAAAGCTTGGGACTAGAGGAGAAGAGCAGGACATAGTAGCAGTAGTAGCCCATGAGAAATTGAAGTTTGCTTCTTTGTGACCAAGAACATTAATATTAAGGCTTTGATTATTATTATAATGATGATCCTGAAGATTGATTGCTTCAATTTTGTATCTCTGTGGCAAAACATCATTTTCTGTCCTGAGCTTCTTGAGCACTTGGAATTCATCTACTTCTTGATGATCATCATACTGTACTATTTCATTAGCTTCACCATCGTCCGAATCATATTCGAATTCCTTTGCATTGTTTGATTCTGATTCCTCACAGAGTGATGGAAGTGATGTTGGAGAGAATTGTTTACAGTGTTTTTGAACTGTCACTCGGTTTCTTTGTTCTTCAACAATTCTTTCAAGGAATCTACTTTGTGCTTCAATTTTAAGCTTCAAGCTCCTTTGGACCTTTTTCAAATAAACCATCCAAAGTGAGAAATAAATAGAATTAAATTATTATTACCTTCTAAATACACTCCAAATTAATAAGAACAACGAAAAAATATACACATTTTGTCAAAAATACTTTATACCTTTCGATTTTAAAATCTTCGATACTAATTTAAAATAATTACAAAATTATTACTAATTTTAAACTGTTGAATGATGCCAACTAAATAACTTTATTATTACTAAGTAGCTAAAATTTAAAAATTATTAACATGATTATCATAAGTGAATTTCTAAATACAAAACATTTAGAATATGTGTCACAAATTTAACTGTTGGGTTTAATATACTTTGCGTAAAAAAGAATCTCCTTTTATATATATATACCTCATGTTGATCACTTAATCGCCTTTGGACTTCCATCTGCATCTGTAATGCTTCATTAAGCTGAGCACCTCTGCGTATAGATTTTTGTAATCACAAAAATAAGATAAATTTATGCAGAAAAAAATATGATAATAAAGAATTATATTCGTGAACAAAATTAGAATAGTTGCAATATACATACGATGTAGCACTGAAATTTGGTAGCAATTCTGATATATTTCTCTTCTCGAACTTGCCTTCTGCAGCATGAAAATTAAAATAAAGAGAATTGATTTTATAATTGTAATGAAAGAATTAGTGAAGAGTGAAAGTGAAAGCATATAATTAATATTATTCCACACTTACTATTGTTTGATTCTGGGATAAATTTTGAGATCCTGTATTTCTGAAAAAATGTTAAAAAAAATAAAAAACAGTGAATAACAACCCATATAAATCAAAATCGAAATAAATACTGATCAACATATAAATATCTTCTTGATTCAGAATTAGTGATGTAAGGTCCACTAAATTCCTGTGTGAGGACATTCCATAACTGGAATTCCCGTGTTCAAATCTACATTAGATCAAATTCTCTAGGTCAACATCAGCCACAAATCACGTTCATGGATTAATCCCATATTCAATGTGGTACAGGAACACGTCATAGTTGAAAAAAAACAAAAACTAGTGCGTGAAAGATCTACCTGCAAGTGGCTCTTCACATGGTAGATGGTGAGTCCAGGTTTGTTCATAACCTTCAGAATACCTTTAGGAGTCGCCCCTGATAAATTGTATACATAAAAAATGATTAACACAAGACACTATTTACACAATCAATCAACTAACACGGTGACCATGCACAAGCCATGCATGCAGATCAAAAAATATCTCATCATCTTTACATCTTCTACTTACTATCAGGACCACCAAGTTGAGTCACAGCCTTTTCGAACCGATCGTGTAGGTCCTGTGACCAACGCAACCGCTCTTTGCCGGAGCCATCGGTTCGACTCGAACCCATTTTCTGGTTCAGCTGATTTTATGATATATCACTGACTAGCTAGCTAGCCACCCAAGCAAGGCTTGAGAAATGCCCCAATCAACCTCCTTGCGAGGAGGATTATAGGGTGGTGGGGAAGGACAGGAGACCTAGACAAAAACACAGTCGCAGTCAGGAAAAGATCGCTTTAGACGATGAGAACTAAGAAGTAGAAATTTGTCAGGAAATGGCTGGTGATGCTAGATAATGTCTCTAATTGTCGAGAAAATCTAGGATATTATTGTATTTTTTTTCCTTATCTTTTCAGGCAGAGTCCAAAGAAGTTCAACTTAGTAAAATTCCTGATAGGATCATGTGGAGTGGCGAAGGTTTTTAAGGTTTGGTGCTAAATGCTGCCAAAAATATGTACAGCTCATGTTCAACTGTTTTTACTTGACTGTCTGACTCTGATGTTCTTGTTACAGCGTGTCTGACCCGGGTCAACCTTGTATTTCTTAGTTTTTACTGGGAAATTGAGCTTCGGAGTTATGGGTAGAGAAGGAGAAAATGGCCTACTATCATGTCCAATCTCATATTAAGTTGATCAGGATCCCAGGTTTCTTGGGTTGGAGACCAGTTTTCAGTCACGATGTGACGAAAAAAATTGCAGCAGCACTATAAAAAGAGAGTTTTTACCTATACTCAGAGTATGTAACGATTGAATTAGTGATACATTCTGTATGTTTACACTTAGCTAATAAAAATATAGCTCGCATATATGTAATTACAAATTTAAGTATTAAGTGTAAATCTCGGTGTAGTTGCCTAAAAGGAAAATCTGATGTCAAAGGAACGAAGAGGGAGGATGCTGTGGTACTAAATTAATAAGCCCAAATCAATATCTAGGGCAGGATTAGACAAGTCCCTCTAAATGCTCTGAACTTTAAAGAGGTTAGCATGCTATCATCAATTTGTGCAGATGACACCAAGAATTGTGAGTGCTGTGTCTGAAGTCTAAACTCAGCCCATTTATCGCCATTAGCCACCTCCATGTGCATATCTCCGCACTTTGTTGTTAAAGTGTTTTCCATAATATGGATACTGACACTTGTTGAAGTTCCATAATAAGTTCAGATCACCATATAGCCCAGGCGGCAGGCTCATGCAAAGTATCCCATTTTCTCTAGTTCAATCACTATTATGAAACACCAAAGCAAAAGATCAACAGAGTTAATTCATTTATAATTAAAAAAAAAAAAAAATTAAAGATTAGATTACATAACCTGCCACTTAAGCAACGGATTAGTTGGGAAGGAACACAAACTTTACAGAGTTAATTCATTTATAATAAAAAATTTAAAGATTAGGTTACATAACCTGCCATTTAAGCAACGGATTAGTTGGGAAGGAAGACAAACTTCCAAACTTTAGAGGGCATTTGTTATTATTCTTATGAACAGCATTTAACACAGATGTTGAAAAAGAAATAAACATTACTAACGCTACATATTGTCTGCCCCTAGAACAAGATTTTTACTGTCTGTTCCTTTTCATGCTGCAAGATGGGCACTTGTATTGCTTAATACTCTCTGCCTTAGCCGGTGTTATCTTCACGCACTTTCCATGGAACCACTTCTCACAAATATCGCAGCCAATCCAGAATTCATCTGCGCTATAACTTCCACCACAGCTCCCACATAGCGTTTCATTATGTTCATCTTCGTCATCCTCGTAAACCTCTTCTGTAGGCTTGGAATTGCTCTTCAATTGACCATCATTTGATCTCTACACAGAGAAGGAATATGTATGCATTTATCCAAGCAAGACAGTGAACCATGAAAGATTGAGGACAAGAAAAGTTCTCGCCATGCAAAAATCAGACATTTTCAAATTAGGTTTGTTATATGCAACTCGATCAATGAAAGTTATACTATGTTAACAAGTGTAGCACCACGAAAACAGCACACACAAATTGTCAACTGCCACTTGATAGTATATGGTACGATAGACTTCTCTTTCTGATTTTTTATTTTAGCTGTAACAAGAACCTTAAGAGAAAATGAAGAACAAAAAGCTCTTGAGCAGATTCTGATATTGCAATAACAATAAGTGATTATGAATTGAGTTTTAGTTTATCAAACCTTTATGCTGCCTCGAGATTTGCTTCCACTATCTACACTGGGCCTTTCCTTTGCAGGCTTCCTTTCCGTTACAACTTCAAAGACAGTGGGCAAATCATTGATCATTCCAAAAAGCCGTTTCCTGTCAATCAAAATTTGCTTAGAATCCTTATCAAGAAATGCCAGTAACAATAAAACCATGTATAACAATAGAATAAAATTTCAATCAAAACATATCTCAATGTGCTAATAGTTAAGTTCTGGTCAGCCAAGCGATATGTGTCTACCAGTCCAACTATTCTAATAGAATTAATGTTGCAGTTTGGCATCTTCATCTACATGTTAACAGCCATCGTTTTAAATAACGGCAGTTACGTAACGCGACGGTTGTTAGTTCTAAGTTTTTGAGGGTGCCGTGACCGATTTCACTGATAAATAACAGTGAAAAAAAATTGAAGAATAACAGCCGCGACAACCGCGATGTAAAGGTAAAGGCCGTTATCGACCAATATTCAATGTGAAATAACGTGACAATTGCAATTATTATTTATTTGACTAATTCTTTCATATTTTTATTCAAATCATAAAAAAGATAAATAAATATGGTCAAATTTCTAACCCGAATACCCGATCTAAGTACATCAAAAAATTAACATAATAAAAAATAAAAATTGTTCAATATTTATATATATACCATATTAAAATGTTGCTGAAAAAAATATTTGGACCATTAAAAATAGATCATGACTTCATTGTTAGATTGAAAAATATATGTAGTTGAGTTTATAGGTACCTAAATTATTAAAAAAAAAGACAAATAAATATTTAAAATGGAAAAATATATGTCAAAATTTCAATGATAATATATTTGAACTTGTTTATTATTTTTTAAATTATAAAAAAGATAAATAAATATAGTCAACGAAAAAATTATATAACTCACTTATATAGTTATATATCCCATAATATTCATAGAGCATCACCAAGATGATGATAATGATCAAACTAATTTTGTGGATGCTTTATTTGGGCCTTCAAGAACAACATTCTTCTATCATGAAGATGGGACTGCAACTCAATTTACACCCCATAGGCGCTCTTTCTGGCAATAAACTACTAATAATACTATAAATGTGTAATTTTTTAGACTATTTTTCTTATTTTGTAGTATATTATAAACTTCTATTAGTGTGTGTATGCTTATTATATGAAGTCATAAATAAATTAATGCATTTATGGTATTGTATATGTATGATGATTATATGAGCCAATATAATATATATTTTTTTATGGCAGTTATACTTATTAAATAATTTTATGTTTATATTCAAATGAACACCTTCAAATTCTATTTATTTCAAATATTTGAAATTTTTTTAAAAAAAATTTCGCCTTGATAGACCATTATTGTTACGTTATCGTCGCGACAGGTCCGTTACCGTTACACGTGACCGCAACCGCGATTGCGGCCGCTACCGTTATTTGAAAACATGTTAACAGCCTAAAAAGTCAAAAGGAATGAATTAAAAAAGGGGTTGTTCAATGAACTATTGCCTTATGGGCTCAAGGGAGGATTAGACATGCACCCTTTCTCCTTATATCACAAAGATGTTTCCATGACTTAAACAAGCAACAAGTCACAATAGAGCAACCTTACTGGCACACCAAGACTTGTGTTAAAAATAGGAGAAATGAATACCAAAAGAAAATCGATGAGAAACCACAGGACAGATTAAAAATGAGATTACTCCATGCAGTAGAGAAAATTAAAATCAAAAGGAACAAAAATTCTCCTAATATGTGCATGGACAGTTAAACAAGTGCATTTTAAACCATATGTTGGCAGATCCAGTTTAAGCAATCAATTTGCACGATTAAATTATATAATAATATGAGGCACTTGCCCAATTGCTATTAATAGAATAATCAGAATCACAAGAAAATATTCAATGCTGTAGTCTATAAAGGTGAAACATCCATTGTGTACTTACATCATGCCGAATAATAGATAATCCCCCATATCACATGCAAGTTACAAGTTAAAAGCATACAGAAGACAGTACTCTAAAGGAAAAATGCATACGAAATATAGACAAGTGATACAAATCAATAGCACCAAGCTTTCATTCTGACTAAAAGTATGCAGTAATGTACCTTTCATTCCTATTAAGACGAGCTCCAAAATAGAAAGCAACAGAAATCAACCAGGAATCACTATGGACAGCAACAAGAGAAAGCCAGTCTTTTCGATCCATGCCATCTCTTGCGAAATTGATTCCAAGAGCCGGTTCAGGAAGCTCAGGAGGAACTTCTTCAGCTGGTAGAGTTACTTCCCAGTTTTCATTCGGATGTCCATATAGACATAAATTCTCCTTTTCTGAATGCAAAAACATCAAACGAGCAAAAGTCTAATAACATAAAAATTTCCCCTTTCTTTTAGATCTCTAAAAAAACAGAGAACCTTGAAAGCTCCAATCTTTCAGTTCGCAAGATAACAAGTATATAGTAACAGTTTTGGTGAAAGTATTTTTTAAAAAAATCCTACACGAGAAATAAATCTTGGGTCTTCAATTACTATCCTAAACCATTACTATTGCGAAATATTTCATCATTAAAAAAATAATTAAAGAAAAACAGAACACAAGAACAGAGAACCCACATGGGAATTTCAAATTATCAAAAATATTTTCTCTTTCATTTTCTCAGGAAACAAACAGATTGAATTCAGCTGAAGAAACGAAAAACAACACAAAACAAAAAGAAAACAGAATCCGATCTACAATTAATACTCCATGGAACATAATTACCTGGATCACAGAGTCCATAGAATTCATCCACATCTGTAAATTGAAACACAAAAAGATCAAAAGACAGACAATTAATCACAAAAATAAAAAGTGGGCAGTGGAGGAGTTATTACCATGAGTTAAAGCACGAACAACGCCAATTCTTCTAGCACTAAAATCTTTGAAGATCTCTTCTACTGTGCGAGGACTAGAGGCCATTTCCATGGCCAATTAATTAATTTAAAAATCAAAAAAAAGATATGATTTTTTTTTTAAAGATTTTGATGGCACAGAGACAAGAGTAGATCGAAGAGAGAGATCAAATGTAAAGCTCAAGCAAAAGAGTTTGTTGATGTTGCAGCTGTTGTTGTAATATTGACGCGAATTAGCAGTTATTTGCTAATGGCTCATGGCTCTGGAGTGCATATGGCAAAAAGTTTAGTCTAGTTTAGGGTGTAAACGAGTCGAGCCGAGCTGAATTTTGGCTAGGTCAGGTTTGGTTCATTTATAAACGAGCTGAGCTCATTAGGCTGCTAAGTATTCGCGAGCTGTCCACGAGCTTAAACGAGCTAAAAAAATTTCTAAAAATACAATGTATAAATTTAAATTATTTATTAAAATAATTTAAAATAAATTATTTACTAAATAATTTATTATAAAATTATAATTTTTTGTAATAATATATTTTTAAAATATTTAAATAAATAAAAATTTATATATTGTATATCTAAAATTAAATTATTAATATATTAAAATT
>CATIWO010511667.1:0-14746 GCA_949673435.1 Macaranga tanarius
TATTAAATTTCGAGGATGAAATTTTCTTTAAGGAGGGGAGAAATGTAACACTCATATTTTAGGATACCTATTCCTTCCTTATGTATTGTATTTTATACATAATAGATAGTGGACTTAATTTAGTTTGGGAATGTGCATGAATGGTATAGGGACCTATTTGTAAGAAAAGTTAGGACTAATTTGTCACAATAGAAAGTTGTGAATTATTAGGTAATAATCCTAGTTCATTAAGGGGGAGAAGTGATATTGTGGTGATATTTATGTGTATTTATCAAGATTGTTAGTATTATTTTATTTGGTAATAATTAAGCATTTATAGAAGGGGACGCCTACTTGCATACTTGGTAGCTTATGATTGGTGTAAATTATATGTATGTGTGGGTGTATATGTGTTTGTAATGTTGTAGAGAATTTCATTATGAAGGAAAAGAGTGATCTTGATTAACTTTGGAAGATTTCAATATTTCTCTACTTATCTAGCAATAATTTTGGGGAGCTTTAGGAAATCTATTAGCCATTGGAGTATCATTTTGGTAAGCTATGTATTTATTTTTGGTTAATTGAAGTTAGGTCTTGATGTGTGAAATTCGTGTTATGTTTTCATATTGTATCAGTCCTAGTATTTTTATCATAACTTGAGTTATAGAGCTCTGATTTGAGTAAAATTAGATGCACTAGAAACTTTAGAGAGTCCCCTATAACTTTTATGTTTTAATCTTGAGCTGAAATTACTGTTACGATGGTTTGGGAGGGCTTAACATTTTTTTACTCTTGCTGTCAGCCTTGTTCTACCCCGAATGGATTTAAAAATCCATAAAAAATTCTATACATGTCCAAATTGAGAAATTCCAATTGGAATTGATATTAGACTCATGTTACTAGCTTTACTAAAAGTTTCATGGTCATTGGACTTGTGTGTGAATTATTTAGATGCATTGAACCTTAAGCATCAAGTTGCATTTAGTTGAGTTGGATGCAAGAGTCATGCTTATCATGTAGTATTAATGTATGATTATGTGTAGGCATTGACAAGGATAGAGGAGATACCAATCACTAGGAGAGCTTTTCTTTTGAAAGAGTGGAAAGCACTTTTGAGTAAGTGATTATTAATATAATGTATATATATATATATATATATATATATATATATTAATTCTCTTGAATGTGAGAAATGTATTGCTATTAATGAATTGAGCAAGATATGTGATGTGATATAAAATAAATATATGGATTATGAGAATGTTGAATTGTGATTGAATGTGGTATAAAGTGAGATATGGCTATTGAAATGTGAATTGTATGTGTGTTTGATTTATGACTATGTGTAGGAGTTTCAAGGGGTAAGGAAGGTTTAATCAACTAGAGAAGCTCTTCTTATTTAAAGTTAGAAAAGCACCTGTGGTAAGTAGTTACTAACAAATTACATATTGGTTTCCTTGATGTGCTAAAGTTATAATGATATATATGTATTACCTTGGTTAGTTGAATAAATTATATAATTTTTTATATATAATGGATTAATTGAGTTGTGCCTTTAGAATTATTAATGACATATTATATTGATGTGAAGGCGTAATATGTGTATAAAGATTGATCATTATATGTGAAAAATATATATGATGTGAAGATTAATGTGAATGCATTGTGATATTGGCAATGCTCATGTATTACCAATAATAGTATATTAGTGATGCTCAGTTAAATGTAATTATAGTGTGGTGGATAACTGAGCTCTAATTGAGATTGTTTATAGAAGTGTAGTTATTTTATTGCAGGATTGGCCCTACTTTAGCAAGGAGATATCTATATTTTAGGGGAGGTTCTGCCAAATTTTCGATAGATTTCTTATAAATTGTGCTTTTATCGTTAGGTTCTTATGATAAAGCCTTGTGTGTAATGGATGAGTTATGATCTATAGGTTGTAATATGAAATGTTGATGATGGTATGGGTATACTACAAGTGGAATACTAATTAAATACCATGTGAGGTTAATGTATGCATTATGAATGTGAGAATAAACTAGTGATTGTAGATGGAATATTATTATAATGGATTATTGTGATGCAATGGTATTGAGTTGTATTGTATTATGATGTGTTTTGTTTCACAAGAAGGTAAAATAAGTGAGGAAACGATAATGTGTAAGAATATGTGTTGAGTAAAGACGGAGTCGGGTGGATAGTATGCACTGATTGTGCACAATGGGCAAGCTGAGCCGGCAGGATAGCTACCCATGATTGTTATGTGTGGAGTGAGACTGAGTCGGACGGATAGTCTCATTAAATGGCCATATACATATGAAATTATGATTTTGAGTTTGAGAAGCCAATGAGGCTAAGTGTGAGGCAATTATATGAGAATGGATCTGGCCAGATATTGAACAATGAAAATGGAATGTGAATGTGTGAAATCTTTATAAATATATGAATTGGTATGAATACTAATATATATTGTTTAATATAATTTTACGGATATCAAATGGTGTGTTGTGACGTAGGAATCTTGAATGTATGTTTAGGAATGGAGAATAATGTAAAAATGTGTATTAATATGCTATCAGGAAGAGGACACGGGTGTGTCTTAGGCCGTATGATAAGACACAACATGTCTTAGGGAAGACATGGGCATGTTTAATGTGGTATTTTTATCCAGAGAGATGCACGGGCGTATCCTTGGCCGTATATGCATATTGAATTGTACAATCAGTGATAAAAATGATAGATTTAGGCATGACCTTGTGCCTTTTTGGCATGGTCGTGCGGTTTTAGGGAGAAAAATTATAAATTTAGGCACGGCCGTGTACGATTTTGGCATGGCCGTGCATGTCCAAAGTGAAAAATGCAAGCCTTAGGCATGGCCGTGCATAATTTTCGCATGGCCGTGCTAGTTTAGTATGCTATTTTGGCACGGCCATGTGCATTTCCCGTACGGCCATGCGCAACCTTTTATGTTGAATTCTTGTAGTTTGTTGTATAGCAAGTTATTTATATATTTTCCTTAATTAGTTCTTGAGAAGATCTTTTTATAATTAATTTGGTAGCTACTTATTGAGTTGTAAGCTCATTCATTTGTAAATTATTTTCCTATTTCAGAATAAGCAATAGTTAAGACAAAGTCTGCATGCAATAGGAATACCAGGTGGGCCAGTGACGAGTCCGGTAAATACATGACTGGATGTTACTATTATTTAGGCCTGATGTCTGTGCTCAAACTTTTTAAAAATGTGTAATAAGAAGTTTTCTTTAAGAAGGGAAATTTGTAAATGTTATATTTGTTGATAAACCCTTTTATGTTAATAATGAAGTATGTGATATTTTATTAGAAATTTTCTTATGCCACGTGTGTATGATAAATTATGGCCACGTGTATGGTGGCGATTGTGGACGTCACATGAGATGTTGTCAATACCTACACCTATGCCCCTTCCTAATCTGGCCCTACCAACACCTCTAGCCCTACCAACACCTCTAGCCCTGCGAATACCCACAGCTCTATTGGCACCTATATTGCTAACACCTCTAACCTTTATACCTATACCCCTCATATTATCTCTCCTAAAATTATAACCCATTGTAACACTAGTAGTAAATTACTACAAAAATAATAAAACTTATTCACACCTCATCAAGACACAATTATAGTAGAAACATTTATAATAAGAAATGTAAATACCTATGTACCATATGCCATTGTTGTTGGTATTGCACCAGCTACTGTCATTGAAAAAGATGGTGTTGATAATGCACCTAGCACATCAGTATCTTGAGAAATAGGGACATTTATCCCATGTAAAGTATCTGAATTCTCTTTTGGACTTATAACATTTATGTGGTTTGAGATACCTGAAGAAAATAACAAAAATTAGTAATTTATTAACAATTTTAGACATAACAAAATTTATAATTTACATAGATTATACATGATTACCAAATATGAAGTCTGCTATAGCATATTGAGCATTGACATTTACTTTATATCCCTCTCGACAGTAGTATTGGAGTTCTGTGAATTAAAGTAGTGAGATTATAACACACAATTATTAAATCAGCAATTTACAAAATCAGTAATATACTTAATTGCAATCTCAAAACTCATTGACCAGATTAGTTGGTTGGCCTCTTATAGGGTAGCTTGCTTATTGTGCCCTTTATTGTGGCATAAAAAGCATGTCATCTTGACACTGTTCTTGAGTATTTGCCAATTTTTGGTTTTGTGAATTCATTATTGTCTCTTCTCCTTTTAAACTTTAGCCTACCAAGTTTCTTAATAATTACAGGAGGTTCAATTATAGGATAGTCATATTCTGGCTATAACAAAATCCCCTAATAGGTTGCATAACTGTTCCATATGCTTTTCTGGTATGTATCCTTCATATAGAACCTAGAGATAAATTAGTCTGGATTCATCTTGTAATTGAACATTGCACATATTGCATATGCATATGGTATTCCTTTAAGTTCCCAATATCTGCGTGAATAAATATCCCTTGATAGGTTTGTGTGCCCATACTTCCCTTCAATTATTTTAAAACCATCCTGGCCATTAAAAATTACATAGCAGTTGGAAGCCCTCTGCTTGTTATAATCTAACTTTTCTTGTGCATTAGAAGAAATGTCAATTAGCCATTTTTTTGAAAACTCCCTCATAACTCAAATTCGCTCCATGACCTTTTTTCTAATCGCCTCCAACATTGACTTGATTATTAAAAACCTTGCTTTTGAAATTCATGAGTTAAAAGTCTCACACATGTTATTTTCTACTAAATCACACTTAGTTTCAGTCCCAATGAAAGCTCTGCACCACTGCTGATGAGGATAATATAGGAGCTCTTTAATAATTCCAGCACCTAGCCTACTAAGCTCATTGAGATTCTCTTTAAATTCTGCCTCAAATGTTGAATATACACACTCCCAAAATTTTTTCCTCCTCTCTTCACCTCTTCATTTTTTGCTCTAAGTAGATAGAATATATTGAGCACACATTCTGTGCTCAGTTTCAGGAAGGAATTTATGAACAACCCTCATCAAACTCTTCAACATATTCTAAGTCAATTAATAAAAGTTAGTAAATTATACAATGCCTAAAATCAATAAAAAAATAGAATAAAAACTAATTGACAAAATTACCTTTTGCATGTCTGTGACCATTATAAGTCCTCTTCCTTCACCCAAACTTAAATCTTCCCTCATATGTTTAATGAACCACTTTCAATTACATTTAGTCTTAATTTCCACAATAGCCCAAGCAAGAGGAAACATTTGGTTATTACTATCTTTAGAAACTGAACATAGTAATTGGACTTTGTATGGACCTTTTAAGAAATAATCATCCAACCCTATAACTTTTTTACATCCTGCCTTGAACCCTTCTTTTAGAGCATGAAAACACACATAAAAGTTTTTGAATTTCTATTTTCCAGGATCACTCCCCCTCCCACATTCAACAAAGCAGTTTTTGACTGGATTAGATCTTTTGATTTCATTAACATAATCATGTAAACTTGCATATTCAGCTATAGGATCACCCATTGACTTTGAAAGAATTTTTATCTTAGCCCTTCTAGCCACACTCATGGAAACATAAATGTGTAAATTCTGCTTAACTAGATCTACTAATTGTTTAATCTTTATTCCAAGCTGAGATAAAATTCGAGGCTTATACTGCTGAGTAATATACTTTGTATTACAGTGAAATGTTCTATTATACATACTATAATTATGCATAGGGTGTAAGTTTTTATAATAAAGTTCTTGCTCTTTGTGTCAACCCTAACATATAAGACCCATTTGCAACCCTCTTCTTTGCATTTATCCGTAACCTTAGTAGGCTCATTTGGCTTTAAAATCAACTTAATTTTCTTCAGCATAACATATTTATACACAACTTCCCTAAATTGATTGGCATTATCAAAAACCATACCTAGCAGCCATATTGGCATCTTAGTGGTTGGATCAAAGTATACATGTGTGCTTGCTCTCTTTTGGGGAAAATCTGCACCTTCATCATCAGAAACATCTTCAATATCACTGCCATGATTGTCACTATCATAGAAAGGTTCATCTCCTCCTACTATGCCTTCATAATCTTCCCTCCCTAAATTTTCATACCCACTGTCAACACCATTTTGTCTTAGAGGTACCTCATTAACAAACTCAGCTTTTCTCTTTCTTTCTATGTTGGCTTTGAACTTTCTTGCTTCCTCTCTAATAGCCCTTCCTTCTACATCATTATCACTACATACCTCATTATGTATCTTATCATCACTAAGCCTAATGTCTTCATTATTATCACTGCTACCTTCACTTTTATTTTCACATGCAAAGTCTTCATCTTCTCCTATTTCACTTGCCTCCACACCTTGACTTGAACCAATATTTTATCCTGCAACTTCATTTATTGAGCTAGCTTCATCATTTACACTAGCAATTATCGGCATATCAACCACATGGCTCATAACGAACTTTACAATATCCTCATCTTTAAGACCATTGGCTAGGTTAAGAAGAGTTAAGTCACTGTCTATATAAATGAAGTCCCCACCATTTATTAGCTTATAATAAACCCCTTCTACCCTAGTGTAACTGAAGTGGTTAGTATACCACATCAACCTTACCCCAAACATATTGGGCACTTGGATGCCACACAAATTTACTCCCTATGGTGCCACTGCATTCTTACCACTTTTTCCTCCATTTATTGAAAAATTTTTATAAAAAAAATCAAAACCCACTTTAACACTTAATAAACAATGCTTAACTTAATAAAAAACTCCATCCATCTGCACAATGACCAAATCCAACACACATGATTCACTACACGTTCATTTTTTTTGTAAAACAAAAAAAAACACTAACATTCCTATAAATCACCAAAAAACCACTTCAATACACTTTAACCCACACATGCACATTATGATTTTTCAACCAAAATTTCAAAAATTACTTTAAAGACTTTAAAGCTTGAATTTTGTATTGTTCAAATACTTCACAGTTTGTGTTCTGATTTTGTATTTTTGAATTGTGAATTGAAGACTTTAACATAAGAAAATGATGGCTTTTTTTAAGAAGAAAATGATTTACAAAAGCACATTTCTATTGTTCTTCACATCTTCTATGGTTTATTGGTTTCCATGAGAGTGTTGCAATTTTGGAATCAATTTTGAGATTTAAAATTAGGGATTACAATTTTATTTTTTGAGTTAAATGTGTTAAGTATATAGTAGTTAACTAAGAGGTAGTAGGATGCATTTTAGGCACTAGTATTGTTAACATTTCAAAATGTTGACAAATTTTGATGGTTAAATTGTAAACTCTAAGGTTTATTATTGTAATGTTTAACATATTAATGAAATTAGAAATTTTATGTTAAAAAGTATATATTTTTTTCCTATTAACCAATGCTAATTTAGAGAATATTAGAAAGCACAATAAAACCTAATGTGATTAGAATACACTAAACAACCTGAATTTTGATATTAGATAAGAATGAATACACTACTATAAGAGTTTACCATAATACACAAAAGCAATATAAGCTATCAAAAGCAAAACGAATAAAATATGTTTCTGCAGTAATTATAAGCTACCAAAAGCAAAACATAAAAAATATGTTTCTGTAGTACACAAAAGCACAAACAAGGTTTGCCTGAAGATAGTATTTAGTAAAATACATAAAATACAATAACAGTAGCCTCATTTGTTATTTCTTCTAATGTTGCTTTGAGAATTTGACTCGGGATATTACTTTCTGCATTCATTTGAGCAGTTTGGCTTGAACTATTACTTTCAATGTTCCTTAGCATTATAACATCCCTTTATTGTTGGAGTTACTTTAAAGTTACGGATGATTTGCCATTCCATTGCAAACCTAGTGGTTTGAAGCCTAAGTCCCCAGTAATGTGTATTGAATTGATTACCGGTGTAGGCATGTGAATCGCTCGAGCATTAAGTCTTCCAAACTGTAAATAAAAAGCTTAAATTTTAGAATAAACTATATTGAGCACACAATATATAATATGAGAATATATTAAGCAACTTACATTCTCCACTGACATCCCATTTTTCATTACGTATACTCCATAACCATCATCACCTCTCTTTACTTGAGAATTATAAGTTGGAGTAGCGTATCGCTTTATAGAATTTAGTTGAGTTGGTACAACATTAGAAGCACCTGAGGCTGAAGATGCACTTAAGATGTAACACCCGTATTTTAGGATACCTATTCCTTCCTTATGTATTGTATTTTATACATAATAGATAGTGGACTTAATTTAGTTTGGAAAAGTGCATGAATGGTAGAGAGGGACCTATTTGTAAGAAAAGTTAGGACTAATTTATCACAATAGGAAATTGTGGATTATTAGGTAATAATCCTAGTTCATTAAGGGGGAGAAGTAATATTGTGGTGATACGGCTTCTCTGATTTCAGGTTCATTAATCGGTGCAAGTAAGAATTGATTCATCTCAGCAGTGACAACATTGGTGAGGCTGCTAACTATTGTGGGAGCTATAATAATAGGTTCACTAGTATAGAGGTTTTGGAAGTGAGATTGCACCTCTGCTTGAATCAGGTTTGCCTTCGTTAGCCACACACCAGTCCCACTTTGAATCTTCAGTAATTGACTCCTAGATCGTCTTTGGATTATGGTCATGTGAAAATATTTAGTATTTCAATCGCCTTTCAGTAGCCAGTCAAGCCGAGATCTCTATTTCCAATGGAGCTCTTCCTTATCCTATAGTGTTTGCAATTCGTTCACCATTTTCTGTTCTTCATCTCGGGCTCCCTGATCAAAATTCCCTTTATATAATTTGTGTAGTTGCTGCTGTACATGCTGAATTTTCTTATGTGAGTTCCCAAACTTGTGTTTACTCCATTGTTGTGAAGAACAATAGAAATGATTGTGTTTTTAGTCCATGGTCCAAGTCTTCCGAAATGTGGTTCCACTAAAACCGTCCTTTTTATTTTCAGTGATCGGTGTTCTTGTTTCCAAATTTTTCAGCATGTGGAATTTTTTTGGCATTTCCTTTTTTATTTCATGTTTAACGGATGTAAAATAAAAATGTTCAATAAATAAATAAATTATAAAAATGTAAATTGTATGAACCTCATTGAAATAATTCTTTTTATTTTCTTTATACATTCTTTAATTTCTCTTTTTTCTTTTTTTTTTTAATCGAAATGACGAGATTACTTTTTCCAATTAGCTTTTTATTTTATTTATTTTACCTTATTATTTTACTTTGGCCAATTATACAATTTTCTCCCCTGAACTTTACCAAATTATTCTATCTCACCTCTAGACTTTTATTTTATTTAGTGTCACCTTTGAACTTCTATTATTCATCTATTTAACCCTTAATGCTCACCAGATTAACGTGGGTGTTCCAGTTGCACTGAGCTGTACAAAAATGTTGATGTGGATTGTTGAAGTGGATTTACCAAAAAGTTAAAAGTCAAAAAAATAAATAATTCTTATTTTTTATTTTTCGATTGATTTTGTGAATTGTGATGTTGTTCTTATGTGGGTATGCGATGTTGTTCTGCCAGTTTGGATTTTATGCTACTTTTTTAAATAAATCCTTCATATATTTTTAGCCTTCTATTTCAATTGATTTGCTATCTTCTAATTTTGTGACTGACTGTGATCTTCCTCTTCTGTGAGTTTGAATTTTTTGGCAATTTTGTGATCTTCTTCTTTATCCGAGCCTGTCTATGTGGACTGTGATTTTCTTCTTTTTTCTTGACTCTGTGATCTTGTTCTTTTTCTGTTTTATATGAACTTATGTGACTTTCAGTTTTTTTTTAAAAATAATTTTTAAATAAGAACTTCATATTTCATAATTTATAAAAACATTCTGACTGTGAATCTATAATCTTTTTCTTATGTGACATTGTAACTCTATGACTGTGTTGCCTCGTGTGTCTGTGAATCTGTGATTCTCTGAATCTGTTACGGTGGAAGCAATGAGCCAATGACTGCCTCATTCCTTTGATTCTGACTCAGTGATTCTCTGAATCTCAAACTTGTAGAAGCTTCTATCTGTCACTATTTCTATGGCTTATTTTTTATAAAAGCCTCATTTTCTAAATCAAGTATTAAAATGTGTTCTTTATTTCAATTTTCTGATTATCATATGAACTTCGTATCATATTTTGTATGTTACTGAGTGAGTTATTTGCTTATTGTTTTGCAGATGGCTACTACCATTGGCAAAAATGCTAGTGGTAGCAGTGATGTTCTTATGAATGAGGTGGAAGCCCAGAAAGAAATACAGACCAAAGACCACACACAGAAAGAATCTATGGATAAGCCTGAAGCTGAAAAGAAGAAGAAAAAAGGGATTGAATTGAGATCTCGTGTTTGGGAGCACTTCGAGCAAATAAAAAGGTGACAAAGGAAATGCGGTAAGAGCTAAATGCTTGTATTGTGCCAAAATTTTTGCTTGTGTACCTAAAAGACATGGAACTTCTTCTTTAAGAAATCACATGCTTTCTTGTTTGAAAAACCCATATAGTAAAGATAGTAGACAAGCATTATTAACATTTAAACCTGACAATGCATCATCTGATTCTGTGGGGGTTATTGCTACTTGGAAATTTGTCTAGGAAGCTATTAGAAAGGCACTCTATAATTTGCTGATACATGATGAACTTCCTTTTAAATTTGTGGCGGGAGAGGGTTTTTAAAATTTTATGACTGTTGCATGTCCTACATTTAAGGTGCCATCTAGATGGACTGTAACTAGGGAATGCTTTGATTTATACTTAAAGGAGAGGCAAAAGTTAAAAAATTTTGTGAGATCCCATAGTCAAAAAGTCAGTTTGACAACTGATTCATGGACTTCAATTCAAAGAATTAATTATATGTGTATAACAATATATTTTATAGATGATGAGTGGAAGCTCCACAAGAGAATTTTATCATTTGTGCCTGTTACCTCACACAATGGTGAATATATTGCTAAGGCATTGGAAATGTGTTTACTGGAATAGGGTATTCAGAATATTTTCATTGTCACAGTAGATAATGCATCATCAAATGACATTGCATTGACTTAGTCTAAAAAGAAATTGATGAGTTGGGGTGGAAGCACAGTTAGAAATAAGTATGTACATATAAGATGCATTGCACACATCCTGAACTTAATTGTAAATAATGGGTTAAAAAATATGTCTGTTTCTGTAAAAAGAGTAAGAGACGCTGTTAGGTATATCAAAAATTTACCTGCTAGGCTTAGGAAGTTCAAAGAGTATAGTGAGCTAGTTGGGGTAGACACTAAGTGTTCATTATCCCTTGATGTGCCCACTAGGTGAAATTCCACTTACTTGATGTTGAAAATTGCTTGCATGTATGAAAAAGCATTTGAGAAATTTGAAGAACAAGAACTTACATATAGGTTAGATTTGGGTGAAGTTCCTGATTTTTATGATTGGCAGGTTGTGAACAAAATGGTTGTGTTATTATAGAATTTTTATGATATGACCCTGAGAATTTCTAGTTCTCATTATGTGACTGCCAATTCATTTTTTAATGAAATATTTAATGTGCATTGCATGTTAGATGAATGAAATTACTCTGATGATAATTTTATTCTGTTAATAGTAATGAAAATGAAAGATAAGTTTGATAAGTATTAGGGGGATCCTGGAAAAATGAAATTCATCATTTTCTTTGATAACATACTAGATCCAACAAATTATTGGAATACATGGAATTTTCCTTGGTTTAAATTTTTAGTCAGATTAGGGGAGGCAGCTTATTTGCTTCAGTCAAATCTGCTTTAACTGAAATTTATTTGGATTATGCTGTATCCTATCAATCTGTTAATGTTGGTGGAAGTCAGTCATAAAATAGCCTCTCTGTTGAAATAACTGAATCCCAATCTGATAGTGCTCTTTCAAGTACAAAACCAATTTCAGTGTTGAAAGCGAAGTTCAAGAAGCATAAGATGGAAACTGGTATTGGTGGAAGTAAAAGGTCTGAATTAGAAATATATCATAGTGAGGAAATTATTGAGGATGAAGGGACATTTGATGTTTTGAGGTGGTGGAAGTTGAATTCTGAGAGATTCCCAATCCTCTCTAGATTAGCCCGTGATATATTAGATGTCCCAATCTCCACAGTTGCTTCTGAATCAGCTTTTAGCACATGTAGAAGAGTACTTGATGTATTTTGAAGTTCATTGACTCCTAAAATAGTGGAAGCTTTAATTTGTACCCAAGATTAGATCAGATTGGCTTCAAAGCCTATTTCAGTCGAAGAGGCTATTAAGGATCTTGAAAAATTTGAAAAGGGTAATATTGATCTATTTATTATTTATGTATCAGTTCATTTTTTTTTTGTTTTTTGACTTTATAGATTCTTAGTCTATTTTTTCTTTTGGCAGATTTACCCCCAATTGGTGTTAGTCCACCCTCACTTACTCACTTATCAAATGCTCTCTAACAATCACAGTAAATAAGCATATTATTCATTCATTCTTTGCATATTGCTCTGTTCTGATTTATTTTTTAATGGTTGCCACCTACCTGTTCACATGTGACTAACCAATTGCATCAACTGTTTGTGTTGCATTAGTAACATTCAGCTATATGCCTATTTTTTTTTATTGTGGTGCCTGTGTTGCTTTTCTGTGACTAAACAGCTTATTTGCATTATGTTGATGTTATAATGATATAACTTGGCTATGATGAAGCTTCCACCTTTGTGATTCTGAGTTATACACAGGAATTTGTTTAGCTTTCTTTGGTGATATAATTTTTTAAATATTGCCATAAATTCAGTTATGTTCCTTATGTGACTTGAATACAGTTTCCTGAGCCTTTTAATATACTATTTCTTTATTTTAAAAAACTTCTTTATCTCTTGTGCTAATGATACTTGAAAATTACAGCAAATTTATGACTGTTATTGCAGAATATTATTATTGACTTATTTGTGCCACACCATACTGCCTGGCTTCCTTCTTCAATATTTTTCCATTACTTATGAACCTAGACTGATTTTCCAGGGAGTATACATTTGATTCTTTGCATTTTGTGTCTTATCTTCTCTCATATTGAGGCTGTGATGATGCTTCCACCTATTTCTATCAGAATTAGGAAAGGATTGGATATGTTTCATTTCCTAATTTTGGTGGTATTTTTTTAAATGCTACTACCAAGAACTGAATCAACCTCCTTTCTCTAATGATTTTAATTTTTGAACCTGAGCCTAAAAATGAATTTTTTTTTAATTTACTGTGTAATGTTTATATTACAAACTAATGTTCTTTCATTTCACTTACAGATTTATTTTTGTTGTGTTCCAATTATACAGTTGTGCAAAAACTGATCGATGCCTTTTTTTTTTTTAGCTATCTGATTTCTGAATCATACATGTATATTTTGATGCATATTTTGTAAACATTAGTATTTTTAGGCTTTTTTATATATGTACATTTGTATGCTTCAGGCACTTAATTTTTTTTAGGCCTATGGCCATTTTATTTGTAGACCACTGAGCCATAATTTTTATAGGCTTCAGGCCAAATATCATTTGTGGACCTTTGGCCTTCCAAAAAAATATATTATTATTGAAAATAGTTAACTTTATTTTTTTTGGGGCATTATTTTTTTAGCCCAATTTAATATGTCTAATAACAAGCCCAACCCGAACTGTCGGTTTAGTTTATATTTTACTGTGGTTCGGTTGCTCTTTTCTTTAACCGCAAACCGCTCAAATTAAGTCTTCTGTCACCCGAACCGCCCGTTGCATAGCCCTACCTAAGCTAATCCTATATTAAAGAAAGAGAAAAGAGAAATGAAATTTAATTTACAATCCCTTTTAAAAAACAAAAATCCTAATCCATCTAGGAAACTTCCTTTCTTTCGGTCAGACCACCGAAATCTACTTACATTATTCGACTTATCTCCTCTGCATAAATGAGTTAACTACACAAAAATGAAAACATCCAAAAAGGTAATGCAATTAGTAGTAAATCAGTGATAAAATAGGAAAAAAACCAAATACATATAGATTTTTACCCGAAACAAACAAAATCAATTCACACCAATATTTAACAGCCATCACAAGCAAATCCAAATATGAATTAAACAATATAGCACATATACACATTTGCGATACCCTAAACAACATTCTAACACTATTACTCATCAAGTCTCCAACTTATACAATCTTTTCACAATTTGATTAATGTGAACAATCAATGAAAATTAATTTTCCGCAGAGAAATGGAAAGAAAAAAAAGTAGAACGCACCAGACTCAGATACAGAGGCAATCGCTTGATCGAACATGCAATCTGATCACCTGTTCACTTAGGCGATCATCTCTGTGATTAATTAAAGAGATTTAACAGATAATAAAATTTCTAGAAAATCATTTTTAAAACTTAAATCACAACCTTAGTCAATTAACTCAAATAAAAAGAATATTTTACAAATTACTTCATGTAAAAGGCAAAAAAAAAAAAATAAACTTCACGAAGAAACTGTTAGTGTAGATGTGCCCTAGGGCCACTCTTGTATGTAGACATTGTATATTTATTCCTATGGCAATAAAATATTCATTTAAATTAAGTGTTAAGTTTATTTGAATATTTACCCTTAGTATCATATTGAATGAGTTTATTATCAAGAGTTGATAATATGAGTGACAAACTCATTTGGTACATATACTATAAATGTTCATAGTCGTTGGATTAATATAAAGGTAGTATTAATCCCTAGACTATCATCTTTGT
>CATIWO010511693.1:0-24434 GCA_949673435.1 Macaranga tanarius
GTTTATAATTAAAATTTAATGTGTTTACTACCACATAAACAATTATAAAATAATTGTATAAATAAATAAATAAATATAAAAAAAATTATTCAACCATTTATCATTATCTAACAAATTTAATCAATTATTTTTCTTAACATATAATCAATTTCATTATTCAACCATTTATACATTTAATTAATTTAATTAAATAAAAATTAAAACAAGTAAATAAAAATTAATACAAGTAAAAAAAAAAACTAACCGGAAGAGGGAGGCAGCCGCTACAGAGGGAGGAGGCCGGAGGTCGGTCGGGTCGGGAGGAGCAAGAACGGCAGCGGCGGCAGATGGGTCTCGGAGGGGCAGCAGCGCGCGCGATGGGAAAGGGACACCGTGAGAGAGGAGGGTGGCTGTCGGCATCGGCTGGAAGCAGCAGTGAAGGGGTGGCCGGCGCGCGCAGGTGGTCGGAGGGAGGGAAGAAGAAATCGGGAGAGAGAGAGGGAGAGAGAGAAAGCAAAAAAAAAATTGTTCTGTTTTTTTAGAGGCTCGACTTTTAGCGACGGACAAGCTGTCCGTCGCTAAAAGCGTCGCTAATTAGCGACGAACAGCTAATCCGTCGCTAATTAGCGACGGATTACTGTTTCCGTTGCTAATTTTTAGCGACGAACAGTAATCTGTCACTAATTAGCGACGACGGATTACTGTCCGTCATTAATTTTGTCGGTATTTCGGGCGCCATTTCTTGGCGCCCAAATTTTCAGGCTTTTAGCGATCGATATTTATTTCCGTCGCTAATCCGTCGTTAAATTCAAGTCCGTCGGTAATTAGAGACGGAAATTTTTCCGTCGGTAAAATCCGTTGGTAATCCGGTGCATTCTAATAGTGGGATGCATTGGAGGGAGTTTGAAAGATTTGAACAAGTCAAGATAAGGTTTGGGAGGAAGCACAAATCAAAACCTTAAAGAAAAGAGGAGTTTTTAAAGGCAGACTAATCCCGCGCAGCCACGCAAGAATTGCGCACAACTATGCAGGTTGCTGCAACAACTTTTCAAATTTAAATGTTGAACTGCAGATTGGATGAGATTTTAAGGTTTTTGATTTGTAACAACCTTAAGAGTTGTGGGAAACTAGAGTCTATAAATAGGAACCCCCATGAGAGCATTTGGATATCTTGGAATCATCTTTCCATCTTAGAACAATTTTTGTTAAGAATCAAAGTTAGTTTTGATTTAAGTTATTTCTTATATTAAAGGTAGAGATTTAGTTTGAAGTTTTGAAGGAACAAGAGCTTCCATTGCAAGCTGGTTAAGCAAGTGAAGGGGGTTTTATTTATTAAACTCTTGTTATTATTTAATAATGATTGGATTTCTCTTCATTGTTTCATCTTTTTCTCTCTCTTTCAATATGAGTAGCTAATTTTCTTTTTAGGCTTCTTATTTTAATTCAACTATATGCATATTATGATTAATTCTAAGTTATTAATCTTCATTCATTGGTTGTTGTTGAACTTATTGTCATCCTAGGCTTGATCACCTTTAGATTGAATTCACACTTTAGAACTTAATTGAGAGATAGGTTCTATTGGATTTAAACAATGACCTATTAGTTGCTTACTTAGTAAAGAGACATTTAAGTGACTAATATTGATTAAAAGTTGTGCTTAACATTGGGTTTAAGAAACACTTAGTTAGTGAGAGCTATAAAACTTAGGGTTAATTCTACTCAATTAATTATAGGTTTATCTGAGAGGAAAATCTATGATTCAAAAGATGCTTTCAAAATAAATTAAGATTAGCTTAGACTTAGATGATTAATCTATTTTAAAAAATAGTTGAATTGAGAATAATAACCCTAATCTTTTATTTAATTAATTTTGTTTATTTTCTTTTAAGTTTCAAACCAAAATTCAGTGTTTAAATAAACAAACACATTTAGTATTTCAGTATTTAATTTGCAATCTCTATGGGATGGTATCTTAATTTATTACTTACAACAATTTCGTACACTTGTAGATTTTACACACATCAAGTTTTTGGCGCCGTTACCGAGGATTGCCAAAATTGATATTGTTAAAAAAATTATGTTGTTTGATTTAGACTTTATTTTTAATTTTGTGGTATTACAGGGATTTGTGTCAGTGTATGCACACAACATGAAGTGCAAGTAAATAAGGAGTTTTATTAATACTACTTGATTTGGAACTTGAGAAGACAGTTCATCAAAAGAGGAAGCAACAACCAAACAAAATGAACAGAGGGGAAGATGATAGAAATGCTCCTCTAAAGCAACAAGCTCCTCAAGATCCCCAAAAAGGATAGAATGGCTAGAGAACCATGCAAGATTTTATGATTCCTAATGTTCAAAGTGGCCAAACATCTATTGTAAGGCTAGCGGTAGCAGCAAACAACTTTGAAATCAAGCCAGCAATGATCCAAATAATCCAAAATTCATAATTTAGTGGGTTACCACATGAGGATCCAATTGGTCACATGACTTGATTTTTGGAGTATTGCTCCATTTTCAAGATAAATGGAGTACAACCCAAAGCAATCCAGTTAATTCTCTTTCCATTTTCTCTTATGGATAGAGCAAAGAGGTGGTTTACAAGTTTACCACCCAAATCCATCAACACTTAATAAGAGCTTTATATCACCTTTTTTAACAAGTACTTCCCACCTGCAAAGGTTTTGAAGATTAGAAACGAGATTAACTCTTTCTTTTAAAGAGAGGATGAAACATTCTACAAGTGTTGGGAAAGATTCAAATATCTTCAAAGGCAATGCCCACCTCAATTGATTTCTTTATGGGATTTGGTGCAGTCATTTTACAAGGGTTTCAATCCTTCAGTCAGAATAAACATTGATGCAGCAGCTGGAGGGACCATTATGTCAAAAACACTAGAGGATGCATTAGATCTCTTTGAGAAAATAGCTAATACACAAACCCTTTGGTCTAATGAGAAGGCCATTTCAAAGAAAGCAAGATCAATTGAAGTGGACAATTTTACCATGTTAAATGCAAAGCTTGATGCTCTAATAAAAAGGATGGACAAGATGAATATTAATACAGTATCTACATTTTCTTCCTCTTGTGAATTGTGTCAAGGAGGTCATCCTACAATAGAGTGTCAATTGATGCAAGGACTATCCATGGAGGATATCAACTATGTGAGTAACTTTAAGGGGCATCAAAACCAAGTCTATGGTAACACCTACAATCCTAGCTGGAGAAATCATCCTAATTTCTCTTGGAGCAATCAAGAAAATAACCAGTGGAGACCACAAAGTACCACCAGGATTTGGAAGTCAGAATGCACAATAAACTCAACCTCAATTCCACTAAGATAAGAGTTCATCTTTAAAGGCTTTATGCGAAAGCAAGATATAAAAAATTCATAGATGTAATGTCAGCAAAAATGAACTAATAAGATGAAGCTTAAAAAATGGAAGAGTAATTAATTCGAAACCATTCTTCTTATATTCACAATTTAGAAGTATAATGGGGCAATTGGTGAATTCCTTATCAATGAGGAATCAAGGTGCATTACCAAGCAACACAGAGAAAAATCCAAAAGAATAGTTAAAGGCTATCACCTTGAGAAGTGGAACAGAGATTCAAACCCTAAAATAACATTAGAATATAAAGAAAAGAAGAAATAAGGAGAAAAAGAGTAAGAAGATGAATGGGTCGAGGTATAAAAGGATCCAGAAGTTCAAATTAAGAACAGAGAGATGGCAAAATCACTACCAATTCGACATTACGACCCCTAGTACTATATCCACAAAGGTTGGAAAAACATAAGCATAACCAACAGTTTGTAAGGTTCTTGGAAAGATTTAAAATACTCCACAACAATATGCCTCTTGTGGAATGTCTTTCTCAAATGTCAAAGTATGCGAGTTCTTGAAGGAGTTAATTTCTAATAAAAAGAAGTTACAGAAATTTGAGATAGTCACACTCACAAAGGAATGTAGTGCAAAAATCTCTAATAAACTTCCTTTAAAAAGGAAGCATCTAGAGAGTCTCACTATTCCATGTTTTGTTGGAAATTTAAAATTTCAAAAAGCTTTATATGATTCAGGAGTTTCAATTAATCTTATGCCTTTATCAATTTATAAGAAATTGGGATTAGGAGAAGCAAAACCCATAAGCATCTGCTTACAACTTGCAAATAGGACAGTAAAAGAATCAGAGGGCATAGTGGAAGATGTACTTATAAGGGATAAAAAAATTATTTTTCTAGTTAACTTTGTAGTCCTTGACTTTGAAGAAGATGAAGATGTTCTATTGATCCATGGTATACCTTTTCTCTACACTGCAAAAGCAATCATTGATGTTTATAATGGTACATTGATACTAAGAGTGGGAGATAAAAGTTGTAAATTCAATATCTATCAAGATATGAAATATCCTTCTGACAATGATTTGTGCTTAAGAGTTGATATTGTGGATGAATGTGTAAGTGAAGTCCGACGATAAAAGTTAACAAATTCTGTGGAAATTAAGAATATTGAGAAGTGTCTGTAGGTACAATCCTCCCAAGATGAAGAACATATTAAACACCAACCCCACTTACCCTATATTAAATTACCAAACATTGAACCAACACAGCCTTCAACCATAAAACTACTAAAAATAAACTTGAAACCTTTACCCCAATATTTGAGGTACACTTTTCTGGGAGAGAATCAAACATTACTTGTAATTATATCCTTTAAACTTACCCAAGACCAAAAGGACTTGCTTGTGAAAATACTAAAAAAGAGAAATTGGTTGGCAAATCTTTGACATTAAGAGGATAAGTCCTTCCTATTGTATGCATAAGATCCTAATGGAAGGACATAAACCAAACATTGAAAGGCAAAGAAGGCTCAACACAAACATACAAGAAGTGGTAAAGAAGGAAGTGGTCAAGCTACTAGATGTTAGAATCATTTACCCAATCTCAGATAGTTCATAGGTGAGTCCAATTCAGTGCATACTAAAGAAATGAGGCATGACCATTGTGGAAAATGAAAAAGGAAGAAGATTCCTATAAGAATGGTGAATGGATGAAAGGTGTGCATTGATTATAGGAAGTTGAACTCAGGTACAAGAAAAAACCACTTTCCATTACCATTAATTAATCAAATGTTGGAAAGGATAGCACGACACACTTTCTATGATTTCTTAGATGGCTACTCAGGATACAACCAAATTGTAATAGCTCCAGAAGATCAAGAAAAGACAACATTCACATGTCCTTATGGCACATTTGCTTACAGAAGGGTAACATTTGGATTATGTAATGCTCCAATAACTTACCAAATGTACATGATGGCTATATTTTCAAATTTGGTGGAAGAGATCATGGATGATTTTTTTATCTATGGAAACTCTTTTGAAGGATATTTAGGAAATTTGGAGTAAGTTTTTGCATGTTGTGAAGAGACTAATTTGGTATTGAATTAGGAAAAATGCCATTTCATAGTAGATGAAGGAATTATCCTTGGGCACAAAATATCAGCCCAAGGCATTGAAGTTGACAAAGCAAAGGTGGAGACCATAGAAAAGCTACAGCATCCTACCAATGTTAAGGGAGTTAGGAGTTTCTTTGGCCATGTAGGCTTCTATAGGCTGTTCATCAAGGATTTTTTAAAAATTTCTAAACCCTTTTGTAAGTTACTCAAAAAAGAATCTTCTTTTGATTTCACTAATGATAGCAAATTAGCTTTTGACAAGTTCAAAGAAGCACTAATTTCAGCTCTTATAATTGCGGTATTCTATTAGAATCTTCCATTCGAGTTGATGTGTGATGTAAGTGATCATGTAAAAGGAGCAGTTCTTGGCCAAAGAAAGGAGAACAAACTTCATGTGATTTACTATACAAACAAGACATTGACAGATGCACAACTCAATTATGCTATAACAGAGAAGGAGATGTTGTAACACCTGTATTTTAGGAGCACTGTTCATGCATAATAATTTTTATGACATGTGGCATAGAGTCTTGAGTTGCATTTAAGAGGGGCATGTGCATGTGGTAGAGAAGGATATAATTGTAAGATAAGTTTGGACCTTTTTTTCATATTAGAAAGTTATGGATTTTTTGGTAATTATCCTAGTGTAATAAGGATGTGTAGAGATGAGTTGTGATATTGTATATATATATTTATAGTATTATTATATTGGTAATTTAAGGCATAAATGAGCATTTTTTAGTTAGTTGGGGTTATTTTATTAGAAGGGGCAATTGGCAATTGGTGATTGGTGGGTTTATTATGTGAGTATGTGTGTATATGTTAGAAGAGGGGTGTAGAGAATTAGAGAGGAAGAAGAAGAAGAGGGAAAGTGAGAGTGTTCTTGATTTTCTTTAAGAGATTTATTAATTCTCTAATCACCTAGCATTAATTTGGGAAGCTTTAGAAGGTCTAGAAGCTATTGGAAACTTCAAATTGGTAAGCCTAGCATTTAATTTGGATTTTTGAATTAGGGTTGTTGGTTGCATATTTCGGTTCTATTTTTCATATTACATCAGTCATATTCTTTTAGTCATATCTAGAGTTGTAGACCTCTGATTTGAGAAAGATTTAATGTTATGAAAACCTCAGAGTGTCCTCTACAATTTTGGTGTTTTTAAGAAAACCAAATTCTACTGTTTAGGGTGACTGATACACCTTGACATTTTCGTGCTTAGGTGGCAACTCTGTTTTGCCCAATTTTAGTCAAAAATACATATTTACTTCTATGCATGTCCAAATTGAGAAATTCTAATTGGAATTTGTTACAGACTCATTTAGCAAGCTTCAGTAGCAATTTCATGATTTTTGGACTTGTGTAGAACATATTAGGGCACCTTGAACCTAGAGCTTAGAATAGCATTTAGTTGAGTTTAAGTACTAGAGTTTTGTTTTCTATATGATATTGATGTGTGAATGTTGTGTAGGCATTGATAAGGATAAAAGTGGTGCAAATTATTAGGAGCGCTTCTATTTTGAAGGAGTTAAAGTATTTGTGTAAGTAATTATTGATATAACGATATGTATATTGGTTCTTTTGAATATATGAAACGTAATGCTATGCATGAATTAGCATGAATTATGATATAGTGTGAATTGAGTATATGAATGGTGTAAATTGATGATTGTGATTTGAGTATGATATGGCTATTGACATGTGTTGAGAAGTGAGAAAAGAATATTGATATGTGAATTATGTTAAAATATGAAATAAACACATGTTGTGAATTGAATGAACGTTGGTGAGGTAAATGTATGATAATGAGGCTGAGACGGGCGTATAGCCTTCACTATGTGTGAAATCTGGAACTGAGCTAGGTGAATAGTTCTAGTAGTGGTCAGATGGAAAATATGATATTGTGTGATGGGTCAGCTGAGTCGAGCGAATAGCTATCCAAAATTATAAGTGAGGATGTGAGGTTGTGAGACTCAGACTGAACCGGGCAGATAGTTTCAGTATGTGACCACTTGTGAGAAATGCGCATGTGAGGTGGTTCCGGGCGGAAACCAATTTATGTGGTGTTTTATAAATGGTATATGTTTGTTTTATAAATAGTATATGTTTGTTTTATAAATGGTATATGTTTATTTTATAAATGGTATATGTTTGGTTTATAAATGGTATATGTTTGGTTTATAAATGGTATATATTTGGTTTATAAATGGTATATGTTTGGTCTATAAATGGTATATGATTGGTTTATATTTGGTATAAGAGTGGTTGATACATGAGTTAAGTTTGTATATTTTGCGTTATGTTTAGTATGTGTAGAATCTTGATTGTTAAGCAATTAATATATATATATATATATATATATATATATATATCACTAAATTAGTTCTTTGAGAAGTGATATATATATTGTTATATTAGTAATTGCTTATTGAGTCACAAGCTCTCAGGAAATAGTTAGCTAAAGTTAGGAGCTTGGATAGAGGTTTGTGTGGCAAGGACCTTGGGGAGCTTGAGGTGTGTTTTTGGCAATCCATCCTCCATCTTCATCATCATGCACCCTTGCATATCATTTTAGTTGAATTGGTGAACATTTGATTATGTAAATATTATAAATATGTTGTGTTAAGATGATATTATGAAGTATGTAAACAAGTGTTGATTGTATAGAGATAAGCTATGTATTTGATAGTGTTGTTATAAAACACTTGTTAATGTATTTTGAACATGGTTGAATGTATATATATCATGTTGGTTGTTTTTCTTCTTTAAAATAAGTGAAAAATCAATGTTTTAGAAGTTTATATGCATGGGATAAGTGTTGGGATTAATTTAGAGTGTTTTAAGGAAGCGTTAGGGAGGCTACCCCCAGTCACTGGCGAGCGCCAGCCCTTGGTGGCTGCGAGTTCCCACTGGCTATCTCCAGTGGGTGGCGAGCACCAGCCTCTGCTCACTTGTGTCTCTATATTTTGATCATAACTCGAGTTACACAATTGTAAATGAGGTGTGGTTTAAAGTTATGGAAACTTTAAAGAGTCTTCTATAACTTTTATTTTTTAAGAATGTCTAAAATCCAACTATAAGATAGTTAAAAATGGCTGGACATTTTATTGCTCACATTGATGTGCAATCTGCCATGCATGACCTTTAGGTGTTCAAAACCTCATAACTAATTATGTACATTTCCAAATTGAGTGATTCAAATTGGAAATGAAACTAGACTCAAAATAAAAGAGCTTTTAATAGTTTGCAAATGAATTTTTCAATTTGGTTTTTATATATTGATATAAAAGTTTATACTTCTTTGGTTTTAAGCTACATTTGTATAAGTTTGTGTTTTATGGTTGGATTTGATGTTGTTGTGCATTGCATATCTATATGGTTTATGTGATGACTATGAAGGTGCATGGCATGTGAGTTGTGTTCTTGAAAGAATTTTGTTTCTTTCTATTTACAACACGTGTTGGATGAGTTTGAGGCCACGTGTTGCGGGTCTCACAGATATTGGCCGTTATTTTTACTTTTCATAAATTTAGATTTTATCTTCTTGGTTCTAAAATTATTATATATATAGATCATAAAGCATTGAAGTATCTTATGGATAAGAATGACTCAAAACTAAGGCTCATTAGGTGGGTGCTTCTATTACAAGAGTTTGATATCGAGATAAAAATAAGAAGAGAAATAAATGTTGTAGCTGATCATCTCTCGAGATTAGATTTAGATCAAGATGAAGATTATGAGGAGGAGCCTATCAAGGAGCTATTTCCAGATGAGATGCTTTTGGCAATTAGAAGTATAAATGCTCCTTAGTTTGCTGACATAGTTAATTTTGTCTCAAGTGGGAAGTTTCCAGAAGAATTCAATAAACAACAAAAGAACAAGCTCATCTATGACTCCAAGTCTTACTTGTGGGATGATCCATTTCTTTGAAAGTTGTGCAATGATGGCATGATAAGGAGGTGCATAGTAAATGATGAAATTGGCTCAATATTGCAACATTGTCACGGGATGGTCAATGGTGGCCATTTTGGTCCACAAAGAATAACTGCTAAAGTTCTCGAAGCAAGCTTTTATTGGCCTACACTTTTCCAAGATGCTCAAAAATTCGTACTCAATTGTGATGCATGCCAAAGAAGTGGCAACATTTTAAAGAAGGATCTTCAATCAGAAATTTTAGAAGTGGAAATATTTGATATTTGGGGCATATATTTTATGGGGCCATTCCTATATTGGAAGGAAACAAGTACATACTTGTTTGTGTAGATTATGTATCAAAATCGGTGGAAGCTCAAGCATGTTCAGTCAATGATGCAAGAGTGGTTTGCAAATTCTTAAGGAAGCTTTTCTTTCGGTTTAGGATGCCTAGAGCTATTATAAGTGATGAGGGAATGCATTTTTGCAAAAAACTATGGAAACATTATTGGCTTATTATGGGGTGAAACACAAAGTAGAAACCCCATACCACCCCTAAACAAGTGGGCAAGTTAAAGTTAGAAATCGACAGTTAAAGAAAATTTTAGAAAGGACGGTGAGCAAATTAAGAAAGGAATGGGTAAGGAAACTTGACGATGCTTTGTGGGTTTATTGAACAGCGTATAAAACACCTATTGGAATGTCTCCATATAGGTTGATTTATGGAAAAGCATGTCATATTCTTGTAGAGATTAAGCACAAGGCTTATTGGGCGGTCAAGGCTTTAAATTATGATTTCAAGAAAACAACTGAAAAGAGGATTTTATAATTAAGTGAGCTAGAAGAAATTAGAGAAACTGCATATGAGAACTCAAGAATTTATAAGGAACGAACAAAGAAGTGGCATGATGCAAAGGTTAAGGTCAAAAGGTTCAATGAAGGTGATCAAGTGGTGCTATTCAATTCAAGGCTTAGGTTATTTCCAGGAAAGCTAAAGAGTAGATGGTCGAGGCCATTTATGGTGACTCACACATATCCTTATGGAGCTATGAAATTATGTAACACTTAAGGAGAAAATTTCAAAGTGAATGGGCAGAGATTGAAGCTTTATCATGGAGGCACATTGGAAAATTTTTCCTAATTTGCTTGCTTGATAGATTCAATGAAGTGAAGAGTATTATGGTCTAGTTCATGGACCTTAAAAGAGTGCTTCTTGGGGGCTCAACCAAGCTTGTTCATTTAATTTTTTTTATGTTCAATAATTTTGGGTTCTGAATTTTTATTTTATTTTTCAGGAAATAAAGGAGAGGAGGAGCTCTAGAGATATTGTCTGTACAGCTTCAATGCACAGCTGTGTGTATTTTAAGTGCAGAGTTCAAGACTCAGGCACGGTTGTGCAGCCTCAGCGCATAGCCGTGCACCCTGTTTCTTCCATAGAGGGTCAAAATTTTGTCAATTATTACTTTAGCAATAAGGGCATTGCAAATTTTAAGTGTGGGGGAGAAAAAATTAAAATTTTTTTCAAATTTTTAATTTTCAAATCTTTATTTCAGTTAAAAAAATAAAATAAAATAAATTTTTAATTTTTATTTAGGATATTCGGTTTTTATCTTTGTATTTTTTTGAGGTGGTTTAAATAATTTTTCAAAATTTTATTAGGATTAGGTTTTTCAATTCTTCTACATTTCGTTCTTCTCTTTTATTTAAAGCATTAACTTTTTTCACTTAACCCATATTTCTCTATGCTCAATTTATTTTTATTTTATTTCTTCTGTTCCTTGAAATCTAACATGTTTCTTTTAGTATGGCTAGAATGAAGAACCAGCAACCTAATGCTAAGGGAAAGAAGCCCATTGGAAGAAAAGGTGAGCCACATGATATTAAAGATAAATATGATGCTTTCTTCCCTATTTATTCTGAAGAATAAGGTAAGAGGTTGATGCATACAGACATACGAGCACAAAACCAAATTCAAATCCTTTGAATTATGATGGAGTATCAATCATAAGATCAAGAGCTAAGAGGATGAAAGATGTTGCTAGAGAGCTTATGAAAAAGAGTCTAGAGTCTATGGAACAAAAAGGAGATGAAGAAACTAAGTTAACTAATTTACTTAGTTGTGATTCGGCCGATATACACCCGTGTGCATCTTCGCACGACCGTGTTGTATGTTCGTAAATTGTCCCGAGCTAAACACGGGTCCTTACATGCCCGTGTTCCATGTCGTGTTGTTATACATGACCTATGTTCTAAGTCTGTGTCCCAAGATGCTTATTTTTGAAGTGTCATCTGCATGATACATGGTCAGACAAAACTCCTGTATATGAAGTCATGTAGCTATAGGGTTTTGTAAAGAGGCATCGAAACACGCCCGTGTTGAGTCAAGCCCAGGTCGTGTGCCAAGCTGTGTTAGAGTCTGCCGAATTTTGTCTAATTAGTATTTTCTTTATGTTTTTTTTATTAATTAAAGTTTGTGTTTAATTAGGAATGTCATTATTATTCCTAATGAGTTGTTTTCTTTCAGAACAAGTTTACGTTTAAGCTTACAAGTCTATAAATACTTGTATCAAACATCATTATTAAATAGTTGATTGATTTTATTCAAATTCTTAATTGAATTTTCTTGAGTTCTTACGAGAGCTAAAATTTGAATTTACTTCGAGCGTGTTGCAATTTCAGCCCTGATAATTAAAGGTGCTAATTGTTTGATAGCTAGTGTTTCTAATTCCTATCAAAGTTTATACTAGATAGATCCTTGGGTAACAATCCCAATAGATTATTACGGATCCTACTTATAAGATAACCAGTAGGACGCATCAATTTAGTATCAGAGCTTTGGCTCTAGTGTAAACTATATATTCCTAGCGTAGTATTTGTTTATTAATAAAAAAAATTATTTAAAGTTCATTCTGCATCAAAATTTACATCAAGTGATTCGGCCCCAACAAAATTGAAGGAAGCCATATTGATCATCATCCGTTGCATCAATAAAATTCGTGGATAAGTATATCACCCTTTGAAAACTCATCAATTTGCATATTTTCTACTTATTTTTTTGTCTACCTACCCTACATCTTTAAACCCTCCTTTTATCCGATAAATACCCAAAATTTATACATAAATAAACTCTAACTTTTAGACATACCTGAAATCACCCAAAATAGCCCCACACTTGCATCTTTTAGCCTATTTTTCACTAGTAACTTTAGTTATCTAGTTTGAATTGTAATTCTCTTAGAAGTAGTAAGAGTTTAGCTCAATTAAGAACTCAAAAGGAAATTCTTTGTGTGTGTTCAATTGTGAGTGCATTAGAGAGTTTCTAATTAATTGAGAGAAACATGTAAGGGAGTGTTATGATAGAAATATTTCTTTTAATGTCTATTTCAGATTTACATCATAGATATAAAGGAGAAGCTTATGTTGGATGCAATACAAGTAATGTTGGATGCAATAAAAAGATGTTGGATCAACAAGAAGATATGAAGAGTGATAGTCAAAAGGTCCATGAATGATTGGCAAGGTTAGAGATAGTTGCCCCTATCCGAGTAAGGGAGACCCAACACATTCTCTTTAAGGAATTAGAAGAAGAAGCAGACAAAAAAGGATCAACACGTACTAACAAAGGCAAGACCAAAAATAGGAATTTGGGATCAATCAAAATGAAGATTCCATCTTTCTAAGGGAAGAGTGATCCGAAGGCATACTTAGAATTGGAGAAAAAGGTTAAAAGGGTGTTTGAGTGCCTTAATTATACTGAAGAGAAGGTAAAATTAGCTACCGTGGAGTTCACTAACTATGCTAGTGTGTAGTGGGATCAATTTACCTCTATTAGGCGTAGAAGTGGAGAAGGACCAATCACTTCATGGTTTAAGATGAAAACCATAATAAAGAAGATATTTGTACCTCAACACTATTATAGTGAGGTGTACAACATGTTACAAAGGTTGAACCAAGGCTCTAGAAGTATTGAAGAGTATTTCCAAAAGATGGAGATGGCTATGATTCGAGCTAACATTAAGGAGGATAGAGAGGCTACCATGGCACAATTTCTATCAGGTTTGAATCATAAAATTGCTAACCTTATTAAATTGCATCATTATATAGATTTGGAGGACATGGTACACATGTAATCAAGGTGGAAAAGCAATTGACGGTGAAAACCAAAACAAATTCGACTCACACATTCATATAAAAATCAAATTGGAAGAATAAGGGAGGAGAAACAAGTGCAAATAAGGGCAAGTTTGAGCCAAATAAAACTAAGGATGTTACTACATCAAAGATATAACCTAAGGATGACAAATCTAAGGGTAAGTCAAATAATATTCAGTGCTTTAGATGTTTGGGATATGAGCATAAGGCTGCACAATGTCTAAATGCTAAGATCATGACCTTACATAATGGAGAGGTAGTGAGTGAGGAAGAGGATGATGATGATGATTTGAGTGACATGCCAGCATTATAGGACACATCTAATATGGAGGATGAATCAGCCCCATAAGGACCAATTTACACTTTAGTTACTAGTCATGCCTTAAATATGAAAGTTAAGGAGGAAGAGGTACAACGTGAGAACATCTTCTATACTCGATGCATAATATATGATAAATAGTGTAGTATGATTATAGATGGTGGAAGTTGTGATAATGTTATTAATGCTATGTTAGTCAATAAATTGGGGATTAAAATAACTAAACATCCTAGATCTTATAGATTACAATGGTTGAATGAAGGTGAGAATATTAAGGTCACTAGGCAAGCATTAATTATAATTTCTATTGGATATTATTGTGATGAGGCATTATGTGATATAGTTCCTATACAAGCTAGTCACATATTATTAAGACATCTATAGCAATATGATAGGCGAGTCATGCATGATGGTTTTACTAATAAATATTCATTTAAGATGAATGGTAGAACTATCAATTTGTTACCTATGTCACCTAAGGAAGTGTATGAGGATCTAAAAATTCTGAGTGAATGTAAGAGTGCACATGAGGTGCACCAGCAAAAGGAGAGTTATGAGAAAAGCCATGAGAGGCATGAGAAAAGAGGAAAAAAAGGAGAGAAACTAGAGGGGATGCGCAAAGAGAGTAAAATTAGTGAGATTGCGCGTGCAAAAGGAGAGAATAGTATGCAAAGAGTGGTAAAAAAGAGATAAAAGGCAATTTCTTTAATTGCAAGAGAGGGTGATATTAGAAGGCTTATCTAAGTAAGCAACCTATGATACTATTAGTATTCAAAGGTACATATTTATCTTTTGATGCTAACCCAATTCTCTCTTCTCTACCTAGTTCTTTTCAAGTATTGTTGCAGGAATTTGAGGATTTATTTTCCGAGTTTATGCCTGATGGTTTGCCACCATTAAGAGGGATAGAACATCAAATTGATGTTATTTCTGGAGCATAAATTTTGAATAGGCCAGCCTATATGAGTAATCCCGAAGACACAAAGGAATTATAAAGACAAGTGGATAAGTTGATGTCTAAAGGATTGATTAGAGAAAGTATGAGCCCATGTGTTGTACCCATGCTACTTGTGCCTAAAAAGGATGAAACATGGTGTATGTGTGTTGATTATCGAGCCATCAACAAAATCACTGTAAAGTATCGCCATCCTATACCTCGTTTAGATGACATGTTAGAAGAATTATATGGTGCATTCATATTTTCTAAAATTGATTTAATGGCTGGGTATCATCAAATTAGAATGAAAATTGGCGATGAATGGAAAACTGCCTTTAAAACAAAATATGGGTTATATGAGTAGTTAGTCATGCCATTTGGTTTAAATAATACTCCTAGTACATTCATGCATTTAATGAACTATGTTTTGAGGGATTTTATAAGTAAGTTTATTGTTGTCTATTTTGATGATTTACTTTTGTATAGTAAATCACTAGAGGACCATGTTATGCATGTTAGATAAGTTTTTAGTGTTTTACAATCACAAAAGTTGTATGTTAAGCTTGCTAAATATTAATTTTATGTGCCTAAAGTTATATTTTTAAGATATGTTATTAGTGAGCATGGTATAGAGGTTGACATTGAGAAGGTTAAGGCTATTGAAACTTGGCCTGCACTTAGGAATTTTGGGGATGTTCGTAGTTTCCATGGCTTAGCTAGTTTTTATAGACATTTTATGCGTGATTTCTCTAGCATAGCTGCCCCTTTGATAGAAGTAATTAAAAAGAATGTTGGATTTAGGTGGGAAAAGGAACATGAGGATGCTTTTAATATGTTGAAATCTAAATTAATTTCTAGACCTATTCTTGTTTTGCCTAACTTTGATAAAATATATGAGATTGAATGTGATGTTTCTGGCATGGGAATTGGAGCTATTTTAATGCAAGAGGGTAAGTCAATTGTATATTTTAGTGAGAAATTAAGTAGTGCAGCACTTAATTACCTGATATATGACAAGGAGATATATGCCTTGGTTAGGGCATTGGAGACGTGGTAACATTACCTACTGTCTAAGGAGTTTGTTATCCATACCGACCATAAGAGTTTGAAGCATTTGAAGGGTAAAAATAAGCTCAATAAAAGACATGCTAAGTGGAGTGAGTTTCTTGAGTCTTTCCCTTATGTTATCAAATACAAACAAGGTAAGGAAAATATTGTGGCATATGCATTGTTAAGGAGGTACGTTTTACTTAACACTTTAGATGCTAAATTGCTTGGTTTTGATCATATTAAGGAATTTTATGCACATGATCCTGATTTTAGTAATGTATATAATGCATGTGAGACAACTGCATTTGACAAATTTTATAGACATTATGGGTATTTGTTTTGTTTAAAGCAACTTTGTATGCCTAGATGTTCATTATATTTGTTGTTGATTAAAGAGGCACATGAAGGAGGTTTGATGGGACACTTTGGTATAGCTAAGACATTAGATGTTTTATATGAGCATTTCTTTTGGCCTAACATGAAATATGATGTATCTAAGTATTATGCTAATTGCATTACATGTTTGCAAGCTAAGTCTAAACTGCATCTGTATGGTTTATAGGCACCATTGCCTGTTCCATAATCTCCTTGGATAGATATATCTATGGATTTTGTACTTGGACTACCTAGGACTAAGCATGGTAATGATAGCATATATGTGGTTGTTGATAGGTTTTCTAAGATGGCACATTTTATTCCATGTCATAAAACTGATGATACATCGCATATTGCTAATTTATTCTTTAAGAATATAGTGCATTTTCATGGTATACCTAAAACTATTGTGAGTGATAGGGATACTAAGTTTTTTTCCTACTTTTAAGTTTTTTTCCTACTTTTGGAAGACTTTGTGGGCTAAATTGGGAACTAAGTTATCGTTTAGTATTACATATCATCCACAAACAGATGGCCAAACCGAAGTTGTGAATAGGACATTAGGATAACTCATGCGTGCTATAATTAAGAAGAATATAAAATCTTGGGATGAGATTTTGCCTCATGTAGAATTTGCATATAATAGGATTATGCATTCATTTACACAACATTCACCTTTTAAAATTATGTATGGTTTTAATCCTTTAACATCATTGGATCTATCACCTTTGCCTATGAGTGAGTAAGTTAACTTAGACGTTGTTTGAAAGGCAAATCTTATTCGCAATTTACATGAAAAGGTAAGGCGAAATATTGAAAGGCGAAATCAACAAGTGGTAAATCAAAGAAATAAAGGACGCAAACAGTTAATTTTGAGCCCAGAGATTGGGTTTGGTTGTATTTAGGCAAGGAAAGGTTTCTTACTCAAAGGAAATCTAAGTTACAACCTAGAGGAGATGGACCGTTTCAAGTTATGGCAAGGGTCAATGACAATGCCTACAAATTAGATCTTCCAGGTGAGTATAATGTTTCTGTAACCTTTAATGTATCTGACCTACTTCCTTTTTATTTTGAAGGTGAAGATTTGAGGGCGAATCCTTTTAAGGAGGGAGGGAGTGATGCATATGGACATAAGAGCACAAAACCAAATTCAAATCCTTTGAATTATGATGAAGGACCAATCATAAGATCAAGAGGTAAGAGGATGAAAGATGCTGCTAGAGAGCTTGTGCAAAAGAGTCTAGAGTATATGGAACAAAAAGGAGATGAAGAAACTAAGTTAACCAATTTACTTAGTTGTGATTTAGTTGCACGGCTGTGTTGCATGTTCGTAAATTGTCCTGAGCCAAATACGGGTCCTTACACGCCCGTGTTCCAGGTCATGTTACTATACACGCGCTATGTTCTAAGGCCGTGTCCTAAGATACGCCCATGCTTATTTCCAAAGCGTCATCTGCATGATACATGGTCAGACGACACGCCCGTGTATAAAGTTGTGTAGTTGTCGGGTTTTGTAAAGAGACATCGAAATATGCCCATGTTGAGTCAAGCCTAGGCCATGTGCCAAGCCATGTTGGAGTTTGCCGAATTTTATCTAATTAGTATTTTCTTTATATTTTCTTTATTAATTAGAGTTTGTGTTTAATTAGGAATGTCATTGTTATTCTTAATGAGGTGTTTTCTTTCAAAACAAGTTTAGGGTTAAGCTTACAAGTCTAGAAATACTTATATCAAACATCATTATTAAATAGTTGATTGATTTTATTCAAATTCTTAATTGAATTTTCTTGAGTTCTTGTGAGAGCTAAAATCTAAATTTGCTTCGAGTGTATTGCAATTTCAACCCTGATAATTAGAGGTGCTAGTTGTTCGATAGCTAGTATTGCTAATTCCTATCAAAGTTTATACTAGATGGATCCTTAGGTAATAATCCCAATAGATTATTACGGATCCTTGTTGTTAGAAACTAGTAGGACGCATGAGAGGTTCTGCTCCTTAACTAAAAGAAAATTTATTATGTCTAAGTACTATGATGATAAGGTGCTAGAAGACATAGGAATGAAGGATTTCATTAATTCATTGTGTGAAAGAATAGGTTGGAAGTAATTAAAATCAGTTCAGTATGATGTGCTCTTTGAGCTAATAATTGATTTTTATACTATACTAAAGATTGCATATGAAAATCAAGGAGTCTTTTCGTGTAGATTTTTGGACAAGAATATAGTTTTGGTTATGAACTGATAACTGATATCTTTGGTTTCTCTCATAGAGGTATATGTCAACCTCCACCTGAATTTAACATGAGTCTATTTTGGTATGAAATCACTGGTGAGGATAAAACGTATGATGGACAGGTCATGACTAGTAGTTTAATTTAGAGTCACTCAAGTTTGTTGATGCAAAAATTCATGTCACACGCAGGCTTTAGAAAAAAAGACATCACCAAAGTCTCTCCTGATGAGTTATTCTTAATATAGTGCATGCATACTAATATAAGGGTGAATAGTGCCTACTTTGTTTTTTGTTCTATGTGGCATGTTGTGCAGGCTAGGAAGGCATTGATATTTTAATGGGGCATATTGTCATGGGCCTATCTATGTTCTTTGCACCACATAAAATTGTTAGGTATGAGTTTAAGCCATTGGAGCTTAAATTGTTTAATGAAGGTTACCTCACAAGAGCTGAAATCATCACTTAATGGGGAGAGTTAGAGGATGCCAATTCTAGGAGATGCTATTTGATTCGTCAAAATGCACTGAAGCTTGGCAAAGTTCCTCTACCAAGAGATGTAGAAGAGTATGAAGATGTCAAGGAGGACCAAGAGGACTATGAGGCTCAAGAAGCTCGATTGAGAAAGAGAAAGGGGTGGAAAAATCATAAAGGAAATAAAAGAGATGATAAATCTTTCTGACCAAAGCATTAGGAACATAATTGTGGACTTGTCCAATGAGATAAAGGATTTTGAAAGGAGATGTAATGCAAAGATGGGAAAGCTGCAAACCCAAATAAAAGAGCTTAAACAGCAAATCTTTCAAAGAAATGGGACGAAAGGGCTTATTGAAACACCAACTAAATTCATTCTCCCATTCACCTCGCCTCCAAGTGCATCCAAATAAGGGAAGCATACTTTCCTTTTTCTTTTTGTTTTATTTAGCTTTTTGTTTGCATGTTTAGTTTTTATTTTGCATGAATAAAGAACTTTCACTTAAGTTTTGAACATATTCTTATGAAGAGTTTTTATCATTGGAAATGGTTTTCTTGAATAAGTGTGATAATATTCCTTTAATGTTTTGTTTTAACTTTTAAATTAGAAGAATGACTTGTGGTTAGGGATTTTAATTTTTAATGAACTTAATGCTTACTGTTCCAATGAATGATTGAATTTGGATGCTAGATATTTGAGAAAGATACTTGTAAGTGGGAATTCAATTTCTTCTATTAGAGTGGTTTAGTTCACATGTACTTAGGCACTTACGTGGATTTCTTTTCAAAAAAAATAATGAGATGGAGCGTAAAACATACTCGTTATTATACTCCAATGCTCTTTATTAGAGTATAAGTATCCAAAAGACCCTTTTTGGAGGTATCCAGACTGAGTAGTACAGGAAAGGTAGAGGATACTGAGATTATAAAAACTTTCAATAAATAAATTGAGTGCTATATGGTTACTTGAATGTGTTTTGGACTGCCTAAGTGTGAAATATTGCTTCACCAACCAAATAAGACTTGAGATGATGGCCATTCACCTTGAAGATTTCCTCCTTATCATTAGTAATTTCAATTGCTCCATAAGGATGAACCTTGATAATCTTGAAAGGACCCGACCATCTTGACTTCAACTTTCCGGGAAACAACTTCAATCTTCAATTGTAAAGTAGAACAAGTTCTCCCTTATGAAATTCTTTCTTAGCTATATGCTTATTATGCCACAATTTTGTATGATCCTTATACAACTTCACATTTTCATAAGCATTCACTCTTAACTCCTTAAAATCATTGAGTTGAAGTAACCTTTTCATACCCGCCTTCTTCAAATCAAAATTCAAAGCCCTTGTTGCCCAATATACCTTATGTTCAAGTTCCACGGGCAAGTGATAAGACTTTTCATAGATCAATTGGTAAGGAGTAAAGTGAATTGGGATATTAAAGGTTATCCTATATGCCCATAAGGCATCATTTAACTTTAATGCCCAATCTTTCCATGAAGAAGAAATCATTTTCTCAATAATCCATTTAATCTCTCTATTACTCACCTCAACTTGCCCATTTTTTTGAGAGTGATATGAAGTAGCCACCTTGTATGTTACCCCACATTTATTCAAAAGAGCTTCAATCATATGATTGTAAAAGTGTGAACCACCACTAATTAATACTCTAGGAGTACCAAACCTTGAAAAAATAATTTTCTTGAGTAACTTCTTAACAACCTTTGCATCATTAGTAATAGTCACCATTGCTTCCACCTACTTTAAGACATAATCCACCATAACCAGTATATACTCGTAGCCTAAAGAACTAGGAAAAGGACCCATAAAGTCTATGCCCTAAACATTAAAAATCTCAACTTCAAGAATTCCTTTCAAAGGCATCTCATGTTTCCTAGATATATTACCTAATCTTTGGCACCTATCATATGTAAGCACAAAATCTCTAGCATCCTTAAATAATGTAGGCCACTAAAAATCATATTGAAGTACCATAGAGACTGTCTTTGATGCACCAAAGTATCCATTTACATCCAAGGAGTGACAATATCTCAAAACATCTTGGACTTCATCTTGAGGAATTCACCTTCTAATCAAACCATCTCTACATCTCTTGTAAAGCAATAGTTCATCCCAATAATAAAACTTACTATGACGTAAAATTTTCTTCTTTTGGCGATAATCTAGCCCATAAGGAAGAACACCACTCACAAGATAGTTTGCAAAATCCGCAAACTAAGGAAGTTCCTTAGATACTAAAGTAAGAAGATGTTCACTATGAAATGACTCATTAATTGGCACACCATCATCATTCTTATGTAATCCCTCTTGATCTAGCCTTGATAGATGATCCGCAATGAGGTTCTCACTTCCTTTCTTATCTTTTACTTCCTAATCAAACTCTTGAAGCATTAGAATCTACCTTAAGAGCCTAGGTTTTGCATCTTTCTTACTTAGAAGATACTTAAGACCAGCATGGTCGGAATACATAATGACCTTTTGCCCCACAAGATATGCTTTAAATTTGTCAAATGCATAAACAATAGAAAGTAACTCTTTCTCCGTAGTGGCATAATTAATTTGAGCATCATCAAGTAGTTTTCTAGCATAGTAAATCACATAAGGCTTGCCTTCTTTTCTTTGTCCTAAAACAGCCCCCACTGCAAAATTACTTGCATCATATATGATCTTAAATGGTTGTTCCCAATTAGGTGGTTGCAAAACCAGTGCTGAAGTAAGAGCTTTCTTCAAAATTCCAAATGCATCCATGCATGCATCATCAAACTTGAAAACAGCCTCCTTGGAAAGTAGTTTGCATAATGGCTTTGCTATCTTGGAAAAATCTTTGATAAATCTTCTATAAAAACCCGCATGTATAAGGAAGCTCCTTATATCTTTAACACGCTTTGGAAGTGGAAAATTAACATTGACTTCTATCTTTGCTCTATCAACTTCAATACCTCTTTCTGAGACTAAATGCCCAAGAATAATCCCTTCTTGTGCCATGAAGTGGCACTTCTCCCAATTGAGTACTAGTCCATGCTCCTTGCACCTATCAAGAACTTTAGAAAAATTTTCTAGACAATTTGCAAAGTTAAATCCATAAACACTAAAGTCATCCATGAAGACCTCCACACAATCATCTATTAAATCACTAAATATTGAAAACATTCATATTTGAAAAGTTGCAACAGCATTGCATAAGCCAAAAGGCATGCGCCTAAAAGAAAAAGTACCATATGGACAAGTAAAAGTAGTCTTAGCTTAGTCTTCAGGATGAATAGGAATTTAATAAAAGTGACTAAGCCCATCAAGATAACAAAAATAAGAAAAATTGGCTAATCTCTCTAGGACTTGATCAATAAAAGGCAATGGAAAATAATCTTTCCTAGTTGCTTTATTTAGTTTCCTATAGTCAATACATATATGCCAACCTGTGAAAGTCCTAGTAGGTACTAAATCAATATGTTCATTTTGCACAATGGTCAAGCCACCCTTTTTAGGAATAACTTGAGCGGGGCTTACCCATTTACTATCACTAATGGAATATATGATCCTATTATCAAGCAACTTAATTACTTCCTTTCTAAACACTTCCTTAAGAGTGGGATTTAGGCTCCTTTGTACTTCTATGGTAGGCTTGGCATCATCCTCTAAAAGGATTCTATACATACAAATAGTTGGGCTTAGTCCTTTTAAATCATTAATTGAATATCCTATTACACCCTTATGTTTATTTAACACGTTATGTAAGGCATTTACCTCATTATTAGGTAATATAGAATTGATAATAAAAGGAAAATGAGATTTAGAATCAAGAAATGCATACCTTAGAGTGGAAGGCAAAGGCTTAAGCTCCAAGTTGGGAGCTTCACTTGGTGAGGAAGGCTTAGGATTATCCTCCTTCCTTAGTGGCTCATATCTTTGATGCCTATAAGGAAAGGCATATGGAGTTGATTCTAACATTCTTACATAAGCTACAACCTCCATATTGGAATGATTCTCATCAACCCCTTATGATTTACAAATCGCCAAAAGGTCCTGACCCACACATTCATGGACAACATCATTTACACATTCATCAATGATATCAAATGAATCAATCCTTTCACATAATTCAATAAGTGATGCTTCCTTAATCATCTTAAAAACATAAAAAATAATGGACTCATTATTCATTTCCATCTTGATTTTGCCATTTTTCATATCAATGACCACCCTCATGGTCACCAAAAATGGCCTCCCTAATAATATAGGAATTTTGAGGTCTTCCTCCATGTCCATCACAATAAAATCTACAGGAATAATAAACTTACCCACCGTAGTGGGTGCATTCTCAAGAACACTAAGGGGATACTTGATAGATTTATCTGCCATAGAAAGGCACATAGTAGTAGGCTTTAAATCACCAACATCAATCTTCTTGTATATGGAATAAGGCATTAAACTCACACTTGTACCTATATCACACAAAGCTTTATTAAATACAATATCACCAATCTTATAAGGAATAGTAAAGTAACCTGGATCTTTGAGTTTTAGTGGAGTCTTTATGAATATTGCCTTAGATTCTTCAATAAGTGAAACAAGCCCATACTCTTTAACCTTACCCTTGTGATTCACAATATCCTTTAAAAATTTACTTCAAGAGGGCATATCTCTACTGGCATTCATAAAGGGTATGGTAATAGTTATGTCCTTCAAATGATCAAGAAATTTACCAAATTACTTGTTAAGATTGCGCCTTATGAACATTTTTGGGAAAGGTAAAGTTCTAAGGTCAATCTTAGGTTCGTCTTTCTTACTTGGTTCTTCTTAATTTTTCTTCTTTTCCATACCACACTTGTCATTCTTATTATCCTTCACACTATCATCTACTTTTGTATCTGCCATACCCTCATCATCATCCTCATTCACAACCTTCTTCTTACTTGATGAAGCACTCCCAACTTCCTTACTACTTCTCAAGTTTATGCTTGACAAGTTTCCTTAGGCTAAAATTCAAGTTAACTAGATAGTCTTCCTAAAGGTTGATGAATTGAAGAGGCTTGTTGAACAATTTGGTTTTCAAGGATTCGATTATGAGAAATAAGGTGATTAATTCTTGCATTGAGTTGTTTGAATTAGTTCTTATATTATTTATTGGTAGTTGATTATTGGTTTATGAATTGCTCCATAAAACCTTCTAAGTTAGACTTTGGTGGTGGTGGTGGATTAAAAGAAGGATGATTTGATTTCATAAGAAAATCGGGTGGGTTTTGTGGTTTGGAATAATTTAGGTTAAATGGAGGGTTTAGTTGAGAGGATGGATTCAACTAAGAGAATACGGGATAGTTTCTCCATTGAGGGTTATATGTGTTTGAATTCAGCCTCCCTTTTTAGTTAAAAACTCCTTGAACATAACTCACATCTAGGGGTGAGCACGGTCCGGTTCGGTTCGGAGAATGCAATTCTCCGGAATTGCTCCATACTATCGGAGATTTAAAAATCAAAGCTCCGGAATTGCTCCAAATTTTCGGTTCGGGACAGGTCGGAGATTAAAAATTTCGGT
>CATIWO010511895.1:0-17090 GCA_949673435.1 Macaranga tanarius
TTATTAAAACTTATAATATTTTGTATTTAAAAAATTTTAATTTTCTGTATATTAAACTCAATTTAATTCGTCTTTTTACTTTTATATTTTAAGTGAAAATGTGAAAATTTTAAATTTAAAACTCTTTATCTAATAATAATAAAAATTATTATTCTTACAGTAATAAATTTATAAACAGTTATCTTTTATTATATTATTTAAAATATAGGCAGATTAAGTCTACAATAATAATAATAATAATAAAATAATACTAGTCCAATATATCAACCCATAAAGGAAAAAACACCTTCAAAATTGAATTTGGATGTACAGTCAACGAGAATACCCAAAATAAACGGTGGCTGAGGTTGGCAAATAAATATAATAAGGGTCAATTTGTAGTCCAAAATCAACATTCATTCAATTTTTTTTTTTTTTAAATTGCAAAACTCAAATTAAAATTAAAATTCGTTCATGTGCTTGAAAACGAAATAACTAAGCTTAGTAACACAAGATGTATTTATAAATACAAAAAGTTTTACAATTGGAAATAGTTTCTTTCACTTTCAAAGTTCAGCTCTCTCTTCTCATTCAATAAACTCCTTGTCTTAAAAATGATTTTGGATGTATAAATGATTTTTCTAAAATTTTTTATACCATTTTTTTATTGAATTTTATTTCGTGAAAATAGAGAGATATAATTATGTTAAATGTATAAAATAAAAATTTTAAAATATGAATATTTAATTTTTTTGATATATTATATACATATATATATATATATATATATATATATATATATATATTAAAAACTAAAGCTCTGAGTATTAATGAATTCCAAAAAGTTAAAATGTTACTAATGTCTCTTTCACAAATAAAGAGTTAGGTTTCAATTTGGATATCTGACAAATTGTCATACATAACACAAAATTTTTTCACCTATTTTTCTATTTAAGCTTTCTAGTGGGTCACCAGAAAGAATTATAACAACCATTTCACTTCAAAATTTTAGAAATTATTTGATAATTAAAATAGGCTCGTAAATCAAGTCAATTAATCAATTTTAAATTTAAACTAGTTTTTTTTAGAGAAAAGTAGAAATCTTTGATTTATAAAAATTGAATGATACATTTTGAAAATCACAAGAAATATTATAATAACCATTACATTCAAAATATACCAAAAAAAAAAATTAAACGGAAGAATTTAATCAAATATTTGTAGATCATGTTGATAGAGCTTTCAAATTCAACAAAAAAAAATAGGGCTCTGCTCGATTGACCTATTTGTCTTTAAATGAAACCGATCTTATGAATATATCTGGTAAATAACTTTTTAAAACTTTCATGGAAGAAGATTAAAAATACTTCACACATATGATGGAGACAACAATTACTTTTATGAAAAAAGATTCATAAATCTTTACCCAAAAATACATAATTAATACAACAATAACAACTAAATTAAAGTAAAAAAGAAATTTTTCAAAAAACTACATATAAAATAAAACTACATAAATATAAAGAAATCAACAATAAAATGAAATATAAAGATGAACAACAAAACAGAAGCGATGGCTAACATCAATAATAGCATTACTGATAGTAGCCGAAGAAAGAGATAAAAAAAAAAAAAAAAAAGGCAAAATATGAAAAGGAAAGGAAGAAAAAAATATTTATATCTCTTCGTAACTGTTGTTGCAGAAAATTTTAATCACCTAAAACTTTTAAAAAATTAAACTAGTTTTATATGGTCCTTTTTTCTTCTCCTTCTATGATGTGGGGTGAAATCAAAAGTTTTTTTTATACTTTTGTGGTGTTTTCTGAATTTTTCGATAAATTTTTATTGTAAAAATATTTCAATGGTATTCCAAAAATAATTATATAAATTTTAAAATTGTATTTAACTTGAAAATTTGAAATAAAATAAAATTAATTAAAATTAAAATTAGCCACATGTAAAATATGGTTATTATGTTACTATATATATATCACACAAACTTACACTTAGTTTTTTCATTCCACCAAACATAGCATTAAAGAGATCATTATGTTTCTGTCAAAGAATCAAATTCCAATTAGTTTTCAAATTATATTATCTTATTATTATTTTTTTCAATTAAAATGGACTGTTTTGGCCAAATATTCCTACCTGCTCCATCTTCCATAGTTGATTTGTCGGTCGCTTTAGTTTTAATTGCTATATATAATTCTTGTATATGTGTGATTTAGCCATTTAGGTGACCCTAAATAATTGTTGATGATGTGAAATAAATTGCTAAATAAAATACTCTTTTTTTAATTATCTGACATAAGAAAAATTAATAATGTCAGATATATTCTAAACTTGAATTTTTTTTTAAAAAAAAATGTGCTGTGCAAATTACAAAAATGTAAATAATCCGAATATCATAATAAAAAATTAAATTATTTTTGACAAATACTATATATAAGTCTTTTAAAAACTTTTCTAGGAACTTTCCTGTAGTTTTTTTTAAAATTTTTTTCTCTTATATATATATATATATATATATATATATATATATATATATGGATTCAACTCTAAATTATGAATAAATAATTTAAACAACTTACCACCAAGTTTTATGAAATTTTTTGTGAAATTTTTTTTTAAAATTATATCATTGTTTTAATTAAAATAAATAAATAATTGAAACTGATCAACCAAATCTAATTATGGTTCAAGATTTAATTTCATTTTAATTTAATTCTATCGTTTAATAAGCTAGATTATTTTAAACTTGCTTGATTTTATATAAAATGATGTTCATCTCTATTTACAATCACAAAGTAATGCAAAAATGAGGAGATTTTTTTTAGAAAAAATTAAAATTTATTAGTGAAATTTAAGAAATTTAAGTGTGTAGTAAGTAAAGACAAATAAAAGTTTGTGTGGAAGTGTATATAGTTGCATTTAATTAGTAGTTAGAAATTTTTTTTATCATTTTTATGATTTCATATGAATCGAATGGGATTAGTTAGAATTTAGTAAGTTCTGAATACCAATAGTTTAATTAGCGAACTATATACCAATACCTGTTTCAAAAAAAAAAACTATTTGCCAATAGTTTAATTAATCAATTTTAAATATCCATAGTTTTGAAAAAAAAGCACACACACAAATAAAAATAAAATCTATTTCATTTCGAAATGGTATCTTATCGAATTAGTTATTAGGAGCTATCTTGCATGGACACTTTAATTAGTAAGCGTTTTTCTATATATGTGTCTCCGTTTTTCCAGATCCGATATTTCTTAGACACTTCATTTATAAGGGACTTCAATTAGAAGTCGTTTCCCTGTGTCTGTGTCCACATTTCCCATATTCCCATATCCGTATTTGTGCTACCTAGATTAGGAGTTTTTTATTGTCTATATAATTATATTTAAGTCAAATTCGATTAATCAAAATGAATGCTAAATAACAGTAATTCAAATAAAAAAAATTATATAAAAAACCTAATCTTTTGGGTATTTACAAATTAAATATTATTCAATTTTTTCTATCAAATTAAACCACAATGTTTTAAAAGTTGTCAAAATTAGTCATTCGTTAGAATTCTTTTAATGGACAGCTAACGTGTCCGTTAGTGGAGCCCATTTTCCGACATGTGGGGCTTACAAGTGCTGAGTAAATTTGAATAATTAAATAAAGAACCTTAACCTTTTGTTAAACTTGAAAAATAAACCCTAATGAAATAGTCAAATAATTTTAATAAAAAACTTAAAATTTATTAAATTATTAGAAGAATTTCAATAAAATAAATAATAAAAATGAGTGTGAGATTCAATACTTTATTATTAACAAAATATTCTTAAATATTTAAAAATTTCATAAAAATATAAAACATAATTTAACATATATTTTAAAATAAAAATATAAGAAAATTCAAAAATGTACTAAAAAAGAAGATAACATTATTGTTAACTAATAAAATTATTTTTAAAATTAATTCCACTCCAATTTAATAAAACTAAAACTAAAACTAATTTATAACAAAATAAAAACTTATTTTTATCTTTATATTTTTGTGTTTTATTATAAAAAGTTTCTTATTTATGCTTTTATAATAAAAATAGGAAAATTTTAAAATATAAAAAAATAAAAAATTCAAAAAATATAGTGAGGAAATTTTTATAATAGAATATATAAATATAATAAAAAAATAAATTTTGTTATAAATTCGTTTTAGTTTTAATTTTATCAAATTGGAGTGTAATTAATCTCAAAAATAATTTCTTCACTTTTCAGTACATTTTTTAAATTTTTCATACTTTTAAATTTTTTATTTTAAAATATATGTTAAATTATATTTTATCTTTTTATGAAATTTTTAAATATTTAATAATATTTTATTAATAATAAAGTACTGAATCTCACACTCGTTTCTATTAATTATTTTATTAAAATTATTCTAATAATTTAATAAATTTTAAAATTTTTTATTTAAAATTATTTGACTATTTTATTAGGGTTTAATTTGCAAGTTTAACAAAAAGTTAGAGTTCTTTATATAATTACTTAAATCTACTCAGCACTTATAGGTCCCACATGTCAGAAAATGGGCTTCACTAATGGACATGTCAGCTGTCCGTTAAAGGAATTCTAACGGATGACTAATTTTAATAACTTTTGAAACGTTATGATTTAATTTGATAAAAAAATTGAATATGATTTAATTTATAAATACTCTACAAGGTTACGGATTTTTATGTAATTTTTCCAAAAAAAAAAAAAAAAAAAAACAAAGTATCTTACTTGAGAAAAGAATTAATTTGCCAAATTTATTATATGGAATTTCCAAGAAAAGATGGTTGTTAATCCACACTAAAGCATCAAACTATCAAAAACCCACATCATACAATTCCTCTCAATCCTGCACAAAATCCTAAGAATCTCAATCTGTTTCATCATCATCATCATAAGTCAACACAAAAAAGTCAAGCACTTGGAAAAAAATAAATAAAAGAGCTCTCTTTTTCCTCGAACAAACACTTTTTTGTTTCTTTATGGCCAAAACGAAGCAAGAAAAATGAGTTTCAGTTCCTTAAAATCTCACTTTTCTGATGTAATGTAACAAAACCAAACCAAACCAAACCCATTTCACCATTTGCCAATTCAAAGCTCTTTCTTTCTTCCAAAAAGTATGGAACTTTTGAAACCAGCTCACCCCACCCGAGAACCCCTCTATGGCTTGTCTTCTCCGGGTGCTTTCCGGGCTGTGTGTGACCGGACGGTGAATACCCAGTTGCCAAATATTGTTGAAGAAGTTGGTGGGTGTAGTAGTAGTACTAGTGAGAAAGTGTATGTTGCTGTGGGGAAATCTGTGGAGAAAGGTGCTGGTTTGCTTCAATGGAGTATTAAACGCTTTAAGAACAAAGAAATTTGTATTCTTCATGTTCACCAGTCTTCGCTTTTGATACCAACTCTATGTAACTTTCTTTCTCTTCCTCTGTTACTTTAATTGTATTTGTTGTGTTTGCAATGTTAGTTGAATTTAGCCTTTTACCAATGCCTGTGTTTTGTTACTGTTGGAAATTTAAATGTGTGAAGTTTAGATTTTTCTATTATCTACAATTCTTGAGCAACAAAAACTGTACTGATTTATCGTCCAAAAGCAGCTTTAAGCTATGTATGTTCTAATTTTTAAACATTCATTGCAGTGGGGAAATTACCGGCAAGTCAAGCAAATCCTGAAGTAGTTTTGGCACATAGAAGGGAGGAAAGGGAACAGGCTAAGAAACTTTTGGAAAATTACTTGGCAATTTGTCATAGAGCTAAGGTGCTCATCTCCCAGTTCCTCTCCTTATGTGGTCTATGTTGTTGTAATTAATTTAATTGCTTTAATTTGTGCTCTTTGTATACTATTATTTTCACAATAATCCAGGTAACACCATATCAGTCCAGTCTTTGATGATCTATGGCTCTTTACTTCATGAGGAAAAATGAAATTAATGTTGGATTGCAAATAATGTTAATGTACTCTCTCCCTCATTGAATGGTGGTGTTGTTCATTGGGCTATCAAGTTTAGGAATTTACTTTATGAGTCCTCATGAAATGACACCTAGTTTGGATTTGATTTTCTTCTTGATTCCATGTGGCTTGTCTCTACCATAGATAAGGTGAATGTCTTAGTAGGTTGATGGTTAGTGTACACAAGTCACTTTTTAAGCCTGGCGATATTTTGCACATTCTATTTCATGTTGAAGGAATTATATTTCCCTAGTTTTTGTGCTTTCACTGGAGTTGTCTACTGATTTTGAGAATATGGCTCCTTTGCAGGTTGAAGCAAGTATCGTTACAATTGAATATGATCAAGTTTCAAAAGGGATAGTAGAATTAGTGAATAGACATGGTGCTCGGAAGCTTGTTATGGGGGCAGCACCAGAAAAGTAAGTGGTTTGTCACCTTTTTGTTAATCTTATCTCTTCATAATCAACTTTTGTGCTCCTTGAAAACTAAGTTCTGAATAATCTGTATGCTATATCTAGTTCTTCTGTGAAGCTGTTTTTGTTGCAATGCTGTAAGACCTAATCTTTTTATCACACAACAATAGATGGATGTGATATTGTAACATAAATTGATTTCAAGATTTGGTATATATTTTCTATCTAGGATTTCGTTCATTACTTGGCCATTGAAGTTGGGCTCAAGTTCTGTTGCCATACAAACAACATATCTCAATAATAGCATGGCGTCTTTAGCAAAATTTTATCAGTGACTGACATCTTCTCTTCATAACTTTATTTTTCCTGTCGCTGTCCCACACTAAAATATCTGCAGTGTTTCTACTATTGCATTCCTTTTGCTTATCTCTACATTCTTATTCATCTATTGATCTATTTATTTGTGTTTTTTGTTGTGTATAATCCTAATGGTCCTACATAGTTGCATGAAGGTGAAAAAGAGCTCCAACAAGGCGAATTATGTGGCAAAAAGTGCTTCCTTCTGTGAAATATGGTTTATCAACAAAGGGAAACATATGTGGACAAGAGAAGCTTCTGAAAGATCTAGTCACATGACTGGAGAAAATGATGATACTTTAAGGTCTAAATCATTGCGATATAGTAAGAATATAATGTCAATCTACCCAGAGTATCTTCGATCTGCCTCTGCTACAGGCATTACTTGTGCCAGAGCTAGTGATTGGGCTCGGATTGAATCAAACTGTGCAGACGAGCCGGTGCTGCGCACTAGGTCTACCCATACTAATGGATGTTTTCCCCATAATGCATTTAGTTCTACAAGTAGTAGCTCTGGCACTTCTAGGGTGTCTTTAGATTCTGATTCAAAGGTTGAGGAAGAGAGCTTATATTCTCAGCTAGCAGAAGTGAGGATAGAAGCTGAAGCATCAAGGAAAGAAGCATTTGAAGAGCTAGTGAGGCGAAAAAAATTGGAATTCGAAACTTTGGAAGCCATCAGCAAGGTAAAAATGATTTCAGCGTTCCTCTTCCTTCTATGGATTTGCTCAGAGCATCTAATCTCTAGTGATCACACTAAACTTTAATGGTCACCTCACTTAGTATATCATATATGTTGAGGATTTCAAGGTACATAAGCTTTTATGCATCCTCATTACAGGGACATACGTGGTCTGAGCTTGCATTGCATATCTGATTTAAGGGGAAACAAAAAAAGAGGAAAAGGAAAATGTGGAATATGAGACATACTTTTGATTTTGACTTTTTTCAGGGTTTGTATTTTATGTTTATCATGTTTTCTGTAGATTGTAGAATGTCATATGTATTTTTGTATGTCTTTTCCATCTGTTGCATTGGTATCAGGTTTAGCAAATTCTTTTGGCAATTCATCATTTCTAAAGGGCCTATTGCTTGCAAGAAATTCCAAATATTGGGTTTCATCATGGTGTAATCTTAACCAACAACTCTTCTTCTTTTTGCTCTTTCCCAATTCTGAGTTGCGAATTAATAACTTAGAAGATTTTACCAGTTAGTGGTAGATTTAAGCACTATATATGTTGATAATGGGAACACTTGATTCTGTCATATGGTTAACTTTTGTTCTCTGCAGGTAAAAATCTTTGATTCTGCATATGCAAATGAAGTTAAATTTAGAAAAGAAGCTGAGGATGCACTGAGGAATACAATAGAGGAGCAGGAGAAACTCCTAAAGGAGAAAGAAGATCTAACTAGAGAGATACAAAGGACCATGAGAAATGTTGCTCTTTCAGACAATCGTGCAAAGGAAGCAAATCGTAGGCAGGATGAAGCTGCTGGAGAGTTGAAACTTATTAAAACTTCCATTGCATCTCTACGACAGGAAAAGCAGAGGATCCAACGGCAGAAAATGGAAGCTGTTCGATGGCTTGAACGATGGAGAAACCATGGGCAAGCTGGAGCTACAAACTGCAATGGGTTTCTTGGGTTTGTTGAAGAGTTGCCCGAGTTAGCAGAATTTTCACTGTCTGATTTGGAAACTGCAACATGCAATTTCTCTAAGAGCTTCAAACTTGGCCAGGGAGGGTATGGTTGTGTTTACAAGGGTGAAATGTTGGGTAGAACTGTTGCTATAAAGAAGCTGCATCCGCATAACATGCAAGGGCAGTCAGAGTTTCAAAAAGAGGTCAGCTACTCTCTTTCTTCCTATTTAAGTAGCAGCATAATTGTTAAGAGCTTGACATTTCCAATAAGGAGGAAGTTATTCCCATGGATCTTTGTGTCTCAGACCCTTGAGTGCATACCTATTGTTTTAAGTTGTCAATTACCTTGACATCCATTCTGTGAGAGTTATGCATAAGACATTGGCATAGTTAAAATTTGAAAAATCTCCATTCACCTCATTAAGCATTCCCGAAATGTAGTGTACATTTTTAGTTACTGAAACAACCTTCAAAACTTTGGGGTGTAAGACTAGATTAGCAAGCTATGGCAAGTATTATGGTTACTTTGGTAACTTTAGGGGTAGTAAGGACCCATACACACATGGTAATATAGGTGCTGCTTAGCCTGGTGATAAAGTCTCCAGGTGCACCTGTTTAAGAACTTGTCAAAAAATGTTGCCTACTAATTTTGTGTTGCACTATGTCTGAAGTACACTTGAGTAATTGTTTATGCAGGTTCAAGTTCTTGGACAATTGCAACATCCTCATCTGGTGACTTTGCTTGGTTCATGTCCAGAAGCATGGTCTCTTGTGTACGAGTACTTGCCCAATGGGAGCCTCCATGACTGCCTTTTCAGGAGAAACAACATTTCTCCTTTGACATGGAAGGTCCGAGCCCGAATTATAGCTGAAATTTCCAGTGCACTTTGCTTCTTGCATTCTTCTAAACCTGAAAAGATTGTTCATGGTGATTTGAAACCACAAAATATCCTACTCGATTCTGGGCTCAGCTGCAAGATATGTGAGTTTGGGATTTGCAGGCTAGTAACAGATGACACTCTTTATTGCCCAAGTTTTCGGAGGGGTACTGAACCAAAGAGTGCTTTTCCATATACAGATCCAGAGTTCCATAGAGTTGGAGTTCTGACTACCAAGTCTGACATCTATTCATTTGGGGTAATCATTCTACAGCTACTCACTGGAAAGCCTCCTGTTGGATTAGTTGTTGAGGTGCGTAGAATGATGTCATGTGGAAAATTATCCTCAATTTTGGATCCCTCTGCTGGAGAATGGCCAGCATTTGTTGCAAGAAGATTGGTGGATTTGGGGCTGCAGTTCTGTGAATTGAACAGCAGGGAGAGGCCTGAATTGACACCTGCTCTGGTGAGGGAATTGGAACAGTTGCATGTTTCAGAAGAGCGGCCAGTGCCATCATTCTTTTTGTGCCCCATTCTTCAGGTAGGCAGATGACTGAAATGCATGTAATGGAGTTTAGAATGACTACAATACTACTGTATGCCCACGCACACACAAGCACATGCATGTCCTTGCCATCTAATCTTTTTATTAGCATATGTGCAAGGCCCGGCATTGTTAGTCTATGATTGTAGTTTCTGATCATCTCTCACAGAGGTGAAGGTGTCGCATTTTACATCATGCAGCTTACATATCTACTGAATTCTTTCAGGAAATTATGCATGATCCCCAGGTGGCAGCTGATGGATTCACATATGAAGGTGAAGCATTGCGTGGATGGTTGGAAAATGGCCGTGAAACATCTCCAATGACTAATCTGAAGTTGAGTCACTTGCATCTTACTCCCAATCATGCGCTGCGTCTAGCAATTCAAGACTGGCTTTGCAAACCATAAGATCCCATTTATTCATGTATGTATGTATGTATGTGTATATCTATTTTGTGTACTAATTGTTCATGTACAGATGTAAAATCTTAGCCATCCCTGCTTCACTTTTGTTTATAAAGCAAAAAATAGGAGGTCATTCTAATGCTGCATTTTGTACAAGGAGATGATGAGCTAAGTTTCAATCATTCATTTATTTATTTGATATTTTTTCTTTGCCAGGAATTAGTTCATTGTTTGTTTTGAATGGTGTGAACTATTGTGCCTGCCAATGTTGCAGACTTGCAGGCAGGGTTGATTCCCCCATCTAGACTCAAATTCTTCAATTGATAATTGAAAAACTCTATTCTTAATCAGCATGTTCCTTTTGAAAAGAAGTCTCTCAATCACAGTATATTTGATGGGACTTTTATATACTGATAAACAAACATATCTTACTATACACATTAGCACAATGGATCTTAGACTCTGATTCTCAAGTTGAGGATGATATTACCAAACCTGCAAAACACGAATACAGGACCGAAAATCTTAGCAATTGTACTAGATATGCCGAAAATTTGCAGATTCAACATCTGCTACAACTCTTAAATTCTAGCATCCTTGCAGGATTCCATCTCTGGCTGAAAGGAGAGAAGCTGCAGTTTCCTTCTCTGTAAGACCAAAGGGGTGATCTTCTTCCATGATTCTTGGTTCATCTCTTGAGTCATCCAAAAGTGGATTATCTTCTTCTGTGCAGTTCCATCCATTTAACTCTTCCTTTCTAGGAGCCATATTCTCTTTGAAACTTGTTTCAGGTTTCTCAAACATCCAGTCATTGCCGAAATTATCACCAGAATTCAAATTCTGTCTTCTCTTGCTCACCTCATATGCTGCACGCTCAGAGCTTTTCTTCATGTTTTCATCACTTTGCATCAAGTTTTCTTTTTTTGAGTGCACGGGTTGATTTTCCTGAGAATCATGCTCGTTAAACTGCGAATTGCTTCTCGTAAACATTCCATGCGATGCATCCCGAAGAATTCCTTGAGTTGAAAAAGACCTCTGACAGAAGCTACCAAAACCTTGAATTTCTCTAGTCAGCTTCCTAGCTTTACCCCTCTCTTCCTTGAGAAGACTCTCGTTCTCAAGCAGCTTCAATATTCTTTCTGATTTCTTTCTAACAGCAAGCCCCCAGTTGAACCTGCACATTAATCTGTCAATTTTATCACACCAAAATCATAATGCCAATGAATTCAAAATATTCAAGAAACATTAGAAGAGAAAATTCAATACCCTTTTTCATCTATGAACTGAAAGCTTTCCATCTCCCTAATAACATTTTTATCAGACTGAAACTCCCCTGCTACACTCTCAGGTCCATGAGTCAACAAGTGTTCAAGTAAAATTAGTGAATTGTAAGAAACCCTCCAATTCTTTCTTTCAAATTTTATGAACCTGATTCACATTAATGATTATAAAAAACACAATCAAAACTCAATTGCAATACTTATAATGATAAACTCATGTAATCAGATCATGCTAAACAAATCAAAAGAGTTAATTCAATAGAAAACCTCTTGTGTAGAATCTCCACAATTCTCCAATAATCATCAACTTCAAAGGCAGCCCTTGAAATAGATCCAAGAGTACGTGTTTCAGGTGACCAGGGATTACCACTTGTAGCTTCTTCAGTCAACCTTTTCAAAATCCAAGAACAACCCAGATCAAAATCAACTCATTTATACAAAAACAGATTCAATATATCCAAGTTCATAACTTACAGTTCTGCAGGTGTAACATCAGTAAGAGCCAATCTAGCACTCTTGATCTTTTCCTTGAAAAAGAAAGAAGCTTGCTTCTTGAATTCATGAAAAGAAGGCGTACCCATGTTGCTGATGCTATTGCTTTTGCTCGAGATTGACATGACTTTAGATTTTAGATTAAAGGGTATGGACCAAAGATAAAATATTGATGTGTAGAATTTTCAAGAACAGAGTTTTTCAAGAATCAGTACAATAAGAATAGGTAAGCAAATATTAGCCCAACTAATCCACACAAAGCAATTGACTTTACACAAACAATCAAGAAACAAGAAAATGAAGAGTCACTACTACCGACACAGAGATCAAAACAAAGATTTTAAGATATAAAAATGGAGAACTGTGAGCAATGACGAGTTCAACGAGGACAAGATTATTATATTTGACAAAAGGAGGAGTTTTTAAAGAAATGGCTGAGAGGTCAACATCTGCGACGTTGTAATACTTGAGCTAAAGGGACCGCCTGAGCCTGACTGTTTGAATTTGAAAATTGCATTTGCTTTTTCCAGGTAGAAATTTGCTGCTTCCAGGGCTCAGTGATAATGGTTTATGAAGCAAGAAATTGCATGGAAACATCTCCATTTTTGGCTTATATTTTTGGTGTCTGTATTACATTATTTTGTTAATAATGGAAGGTGTATAAATGCTCAGTTAGTTACTCTGTTTAGTTAGTTTTTATTTTTTATTTTTTATTTTTTCTTGTTAAAAAGTTTTGTTGTTTTTTTGTAAACAGATTTTTAGGGGAGAAAATACCCATTCTTTGCGAATTTTTAGTATTAATTCATGTGAATAATTTGTTTTTGTATGTAATTAAGTAGATATTTTAGTTGATATGTAAATTTAGCTATAACATTAAAGAATTTTCTAGATTGGCCACAATAGAAAGAAAGCATAATTTTTAAAATTAGAATTGTTTGTCTAAATAAAATTGTAAGCCTATATTGAGAGAAAAATAAAATGATAGAATAAAAGAAAAATTAAATGAAATTCTATTTTTCATATCTTTTGATGCATTTTACATTCTAATATTTTATAATTAAGTCAAAATGGAGTTAGATTTTAAGAACATCTCCAACCCACGCTTTTTCTGGCGTGGATTTGAAGAAAAATCTTTGAAACACCAAATCTTACGCCTAGCTACAGTGTCAACACATATTTGCATTGACGGTGTCAACACATATTTGCACTGACAGTGTAGCCCACCACTTTTTTTCACAAATAAATTCCATAATTTTAGTCCAAATTTTTATTATATTTATAATTTTTTTAAACAATTTAGTTTCAATTTTAATATATATCAACTCACTCCAAATTTTTATTTTAAATAATATTATTCTTTTTAAAACTTAAAAAATAATATTAAAAAAATATGTAACATAGAAAAATAAATATACAACAAACAAATTTATTCAATAAATTTACAACCAAATATTGTACAAAATTTATAATTTAGAGTTTTATAACTATATATTTTTTAGACAAATAATTTAATAATTTCGACTATTAATTTCAACCATCATATGAATTTCATTATATTCCAAATTTTCCGATTAAATTTTACACAAATTTATCTATTTTACACATTCTTCAATATATGTAAATAAAGATATCAGGACAATTAATTTAAACTGTTAGATTAATTTCATTTTAATTTTACTCATTTGCTTAAATTTTTATCAGAATCTTATCCAAATATTTTTATTGGACAAATATATAAACAAAAAGTAAACATGGCTATTATAAATAATATAATATTAGTAAAAGAAAATATAAAATTAGATATAAAAAGGAATATATAAAGAATATTTTTTTGGAGTTAAAAATAAAGTAATGAGTTGGAGTAAAAATATATATTTTTTAAAATAATTTAGTCCAAAATTTTATTTTATTTACAATATTTTTAAAATGATTTAAAATATACCTAAATAAAAATATATTTATAAAGTTATGAATATATTGAAAGTTATGAATATATATATATATATATATATATATATATATATATATATAATGAATTTTTTTCATTTTGGATTAAAAATGGATTATACTATTTTTTATTTTGGATTATATATTTTGGATTAAAAATTCATTTTAGTCCAAAATTCATTTTGGATTATACTATATAATATTCTTTTGGATTATATATTTTATCAATATATTCATTAATTTTTTTCAATTTAATCCAAAATTTTATTATATATATATATATTAAATTAATTTAGTCCAAAATTTTATTTTATTTACAATATTTTAAAAATAAATTTAAAACATACCTAAATAAAAATATATTTATAAAACAAAATAAAATAAATATATATACTAAAATTATTTAATAAACTTAAATAATTTAACATTAAAAATAATATTCATTAAAACTAACATTTTTAGATTAAATTCTAAAATTAAATATTAAATAGAATATTCATAGCTTACAATAATTTAATAATCTAGTAATTCAGTTCTAGATCCACCAATATCCTTAAAATATTCACCAAAAAAATTAGAAATGTAAGGTGATAGTGGTGCTTGTTATTGTTGAGCTCTTTTTTTATATAATTTTTTTCTTGTTCAACTTAAGCAATGACATAAATTATTGGCTTACGGATAGAATTCAAGTCTCCATACAAAATTTTATTTTCTTCTTTCAATTTTTTGAGAGTCAAATTACGGTTTTGAATTTTTAATTGATGTTGCATGTCCAAACTTGACTTTCTCAACATTTCTATAACATAGTCATTTTGTTCTTTGATACTAGTAATAGTACTTGAAATTTGTTCATTAATTTTTCTCTTCAATTTTTTTTTACTCCAATGAATCATAAAGAATCATCAACACTAGGATCTTCTAAATTAATAAAAAATGGCGACTCTTCAGGAGGCATTTGTAGGAGCAATATACTAATTCATTAGTTGAGCTTTTGTGGGAGAAATATACTAATTCAAAGGCGTAAATATGTATAAATATTGTTGAAATTGTACTCTTTTATTATTGATCTTTGAATGTAACATTTAATTGTTAATTTTTATATGTAATTTTATTTTTAATTAATATATAAGTTGATATATGTTGGTGCAATTTTTAGCTGGACCGGATTTTTGAGCGTGCCATGGGAGACTAATTCTCCAAATGAATTCTGACTTTTTCAGACGGGTTGTGGGTTCCCAAGCGCCTTTACCACAATTTGCTTGAGTTCCAACATGTTTTGGAATTTGTAACAGTAGTAAATGATGAACTGTAAAAATAACAAATTGTGGAAAACAATATTTCTATTGGAGTAATATTTAATAAGCTAAGGGAAGTGACAAAGTGAATTGAAATTGAGCAAAAGAAATATAAGATTGCTAAGGAAAATATAAAAATTGCTAAAAGTTGTAGAAAATGACTATTGGCTGAGCTAATAATTTGGATTGATTGTTGATTGATGATTTTTGTTAATTAATTGTTGATGTGTTGAGCCATACTGCTGCTTGCCTTCTTTTTATACTCCATCAATTTCGTAAAGAAGCTCAAACTACAATTTTTAATAATTCCCCCATAAATTCTGTAACCTCTATGTCTATTGAATTACCCCCATAAACTCATCAATCTTCAACGTTTCCCTCTAGTTCCCTATAGAACTTTATTTTCTTTTTCCCTAAGCCAAAAGTTAAATTCTTCACCAAGTAAAATACAATTGAGTTGGGCTTAGTGAAATGGGCCATCACTGGCCTAAATTTAATGTTAGGCCTAAACAATGCCCACCCGCATATAATTGGCTTGGGCCAGGTCCAAAGCTAATTATATGGTATAAATAGTTCTTTCTCTTCAACTTAAACTCAAAATCCTAACCCTGGGGAATTAAAATCTCTTCCTATTCTAGTGCATTTTCCCACGAAAATTTTGAGCTAACTAGGAAAATTTTCAAAAATTCCTTCTATCAAAACCCTTTAACTCTTTCTATTTCTATTTTTAATTCTCCACAAAATCCATCTTTCTTTCAAAATTCAAAATATTTTTTTCCTTCTTCTTCTTATTCTCTTCCTTTATTTTCTTCCTTACCTCCTTCACCATCACCCTACTCCCATCGTGCCCGAGCCAACCACCACCGCTATCGCTCATCATGCCGTCATCCAAGGATCCACTGCTGCTAGAAGCAGCGCCGCCTGAGGGACTGAGGCCGAGGCTACCACTGCTGTTCACGCGAGTTACTGCCATGAAGAGTAGAGCCATCATTGCTGGGAAGAGGCTACCACCGCTCTCGAGAAATGAGCTGCTGTTGCGCGTGAAAAGGGGAAAGCCTCCTCAGCCACCGCCTGCCGAGAGGGAGTTGACCGAGCTGCTGCCACACGTGAGGAAGAGACCCCGGTGCCGCCTATTGCTGGTGAAGCTGCTACCGTTGAAGCCGCTCATGGTGGTACTGCTAGCTCCACTCCTCTACCCCCTGTTGCCGCTGGATCAGCTTTCAGTGGGTTTGAGGCTTTTTTCAGCTTCCTCCAATGCATTCAGCACCCTCAAAAAACCTACACTCAAGATTTATACTAGAAGGAAACGTTATCCAAGTAAGTTTCACACCCTATGTATTTAACATTTTTTGTAATGTGATGACTTCTGTGGATGATTGTGATGAATACTGTGATAAATTAGGTGTTGTGCTATGAGTTTTTTTTTGTGGATGTATTGTACTTCTGCATATTAATTATAAAACTGTATGCTTAGAAATATGGGGGAGATGCTGCCCAATTTTTGTCTTGCATTGATGATAATTTGTTGTAATTTGTAAAATACATGCCTAGGTAGCACGGACATGGGAAACGAAAAAATGAAAAATGAGAAAACGGATACGAAAAAATGACTTTTCTCGAAAATATAGGAAACGGAGACACCGGGGTCAATTTATAAATATTAAAAATATAGGGGTCAATGTATAAATATTAAAACTATAGGGGTAAACTTATAAATATGAAAATTATAAAATTTAATTTATATAAATTATAAATTAAGTTCAATTTAAAAGTGTATTTTTCATGGTTAATGATATTTTTTATCATAAAAATAATTATGAAATATGTCCAAAAATATGATAACAACATTTATAAATACAAAAAAAAA
>CATIWO010511899.1:0-10926 GCA_949673435.1 Macaranga tanarius
CTTTTGTTTTTGTTCCTAGGCAATGTAATAATGTTGCTCATGTGATTTCTCAATGGGCAACATGTTTAGATGTTGATTCAGTTTTCATAGAGGATGTTCCTCCTGCTGTTGATCCTTCTTTGTTGGATGTTGGTGTTTTGGATGGTTAGCCTTTTAATGCAATTGTTTTATCTCAAAAAAAAAATTCTGCAAGTATACAGAATCGACAAGTAGTAATAAAGATATCGTTCCCACAGAGATTTCAATTTATCTACCTATTAATCTATCTCTAATTGTTTAAAGCTCTCAATTGTGATAATCAATTTAAATTTAATTAATTAAAACTAAAATGAAAATATAAACCCTAATTTTGAAATCAATTAACTAAATCTAAAACAACCATTAGGAAACTAATTCACCTCACACTCATTAGCCAATTTTTTCCCCTTAATTCAATTATTCATGCAAATCCGGAGTTCCTAATGTCGTAATTACCTTTCTCAAGGCTAATTAACTTACTTTGTAATCTTTAATCAAGATCATGCAACCCAATTCTCATTGCAATTGCAAACCCTAAATGATTTTATCACAAAGTTTAATCTTAACTCTTATGGAATTAAATCAATTCAATGTATCTCTAGTACTGAACTAATTTCATTTATGTTTATAGTTCTATCAAAACTATAATATCTCAATGCATAATCTCAATTTGAATCATATTAATGTTGGCCAAACACAAACAAGCATTAAACTCAATAAACACAATTTTGCATGAATAAAAAAGATTTACTGGAAAGAAAAATTAACTAATTCATGTTCAAATCCTTAATCCCCTAATGAATAAAAACTTAGCCTAATATTATAAAACTAAATTCTAAACACAAGTAAAAGAAATCTATCACCAATTACAATAATTAAGAAGAACAAGAGAAATTCAATCTCTTGATATCTAGAATCTTCGATCTCAAATCTTGATTCTCGATAATGCCCTAAAGGTTCTCCTTTTTCTGTCAAAAAGCCCTTTAAGATGTGTTTTCTTACTCCCTTTTATAGTTTTCCTCCAACTCCCCTTAGATTAGGGTTTAAAGAAGTCAATTAAATTTTATCTCCTCCGCGTACACGGCCATGTAACATTCAACACGCCTGTGTCTCGATCACATTCATCATCCGGGCACATACACGGCCATGTCTCCAGCCATGTCTTGGGTAAATAAATTCGGCAGTGCATTACACGGCTTGGAACACGAGTATGTCCCGACCCGTGTTCAGGGTAGCAATATCTTCCAGCAGACTATATGGCCTAGCACATGGTCGTGTCTTCAACCGTGTCTAGTAAGCTCTTTCAGTCCAGAACACTACACGGGCAGGCACACAGCCGTGTTGTTGCCTGTATTCACAATATCTTCAAAAATCGACTTCTAATGCTCCAAATCTTTAACTAATCTGCATCAAACCTTGATTAATGACCTACAAATACAAAATAAGCATAAATACCTAATCTAAACACAAATTAACACAATTAAACCAAAAATTAACACAAATTACCTACCTAAAACATAACAAAATATACACTAATCAAATTCCCCCACACTTAAGCTTTTGCTTGTCCTCAAGCAATATTACTCAACATCTTATCACTAACATGAACAAAACTTAAAAACCACTTTCACTTGCACATTTAACACATTCTCCATTTAATATATGACTTATAACTCAAAAGCCTAAATGATAACTTAAAAATTAAAGGATATAGCAAATTACCATGTGAAAAGCCATCCCCTTAATTACAACCAAAAATTTCACTATTTAACATATAAATAATGGCAACTATTAATCTCATCATTTTATTTTTTTTATCATGAGTACGTTTTACACTCCATCTCATATAATTCTTTCTCTTTAATATTTTTTCTAATTGAATGCATTAATTGAGTGAGTGCATTTTATGCCCCATCTCACAAAATTACATACAACATCAAAAACTTTTTTCAAATAAATTAAGTAAGTGCATGTAATGCTCCATCTTACTCAAAAACATAGTTTACAAAATTAAACATTAATCTATGAGTCTCGATCATAACCAAGAGGAATTAGCATTAAGTTCATTAAATATTAAAAATCCCTTAAACCTCAAATTATCACCTAAGTTTAAGCATCACAAGCTAAATATTAATTGGAGAATATATCAATTATACAAGGAAACCAAATCATTTGAATGAAGTTCATCAAACTGATAAGCACATTCAAATACTTAAGCATGGAACCCTAAATTCAAAATAAACAAAAATAAAAATTTTCAAATTATTCCCCCCGCACTTAACCGATACATTGTCCCTAATATGAAAAATATAAGAAAACAAAGGAGGAAAAGAACTATTACTCCCCTGATTGAAACGTATGATTGATCCAGCGAAGTGAAGAAATGGAGAATCGAACCAAACTAAAACTAAAATAAAAATAAAAACAATAAAAGACATAAAAAGAACGCATAATACTATAACAAATAACCAAATATCCATAAGTACATAATCCAAAATATAAACATAAAACAATAAGTAAAATAAAAAATAAAAAACAAAAAACCAAATTAAGTCATCAAGGTCATTTGCATCATTAGAGTCCTCAGCATCATCATCATCGTCTTCTGCAGCCTCATCCTCCTCCGCAGCAGTAGCAGCATCTATATCTGCCTCATCAATCTCAGCCTTAAAATCTGCATTATCAGGTTGTGGCCCAAAAGAAGTCTGGGGCTCCATAGACTTTGAAGTGGAAGAGAAGAACACAGCAGGAGCTGGAGACATAGGCGGTGGCTGCATACCCCGATCTATCATCAATGACATAATGCACTGCTGCTGCCAATCTAACTGTGAATGGATATGTCGGAGCATAATCTTATGACGCCTCTATGTCACCTCCTGGCACTATTGTGTTGCCTCAATACATGCCCATGGGTCAGCAGGGTGAACAGGAGCAGGTGGAATAGGAGCATCAATAACAAGATCCTTCCTAGTGGCATTATTTAACTTTCTATAATCGATACACACTCTCCACCCATCTACTACTCTCTTAGAATTGAGCTCTCCTTGATCATTCTTTACCACAGTCATCTTACTCTTCTTTAGTACACATTGCACCGGACTAACCCACTTACTGTCGGAAATATGATATATAATTCCTGCATCTAGTAATTTCACTATCTCCTTCTTTACTACCTCTTTCATGTTCGGGTTTAGCCTCCTTTGCCTCTCAGTTATGGGTTTATGCCTATCCTCCATATGTAACCTATGCATGACAATAGATGGACTAATTCCCTTTATGTCAGAAATCTGCCACCCTAATGCCCTGACTCGCCCCCTCACTATCTCACACACCTTTATCTCTTGATCAACACTCAGTTTATTAGATATTATAATGGGTAATGTGTTATTTTCACCTAAGAATTCATATCTCAAATGATTAGGCAATGGTTTGAGTTCTAGCTTAGGGGGTTTTTCAATGGATGGAGGTGTAGGGTTGTCACTTCTAACTAAGAGGTCAGGTGTAGTGAATGTGCTCTTATCCTCATCCTTAGTGTTAATAGCATTCCACTCTTCATCATCTCTAGCATAGAGTAAAAAATTTTCCTACACAACACAATCATCTAATGACACTATTTTTATGCATGCTTCATCATCTAAGGGATATTTCATAAGCTTAGACATAACAAATTCTACACTCTCATCCCCTACCCTTAATATAAGCTTACCCCCATGCACATCAATTAAAGCCCTACCAGTATTAAGGAATGGTCTACCTAATATCAATGGATATTTCCTATCCTCCTCAAAATCTAAAATAACAAAATCAACGGGAAAGATAAACATGTCCACTTTGACTAGAATGTCTTCAACTACTCCATATGGCCTTTTAATTGAATGATTTGACAATTGCAATGTCATGTTGGTTGCCTTGACGTTTCCTAATCCAAGTTTTCTAAAAATAGATAAAGGCATCAAATTAATGCTAGCACCTAAGTCACATAAACAACGTGGGAACTCATTAGTCCCAACAATGCATGGAATCGTGAAACTCCCAGGATCCTTCAATTTGGTAGGAATTTTTCTTGAGATAATCTAGCTACATGTCTCTCCCAATGGCACTGTTTCATTGTTATCCCATGTATGCTTATTAGTGATGATCTCCTTCAAGAACTCAGCATACTTGGGCAGTTGCACTAATGCCTCCGCCAATGGAATGTTAATATAAAGTTTCTTAAAAATTTCCAGAAATTTGGAAAATTGCTCGCCATCTTTTTATTTCTTCAGCCTATGGGGGAAAGGAATTTTAGGTGCTAGTGGTGGGGATGAACATTACACCTTTGCTTCATTTGTCTCTACACCTTTTCCCATAGTTGCCTCATCTTCCTTTTCACTTGGATCCTTTTCTTCGTCAACCCTTTCAGTTGTGGCCTCGTTTTCCACCTCATTCTTTAATTTCAGCTCATTACCACTACGTAAAGTGATAGCCTTGACATCCCTTGGATTTGTCTCAGTATTGATAGGAAGATTTTCTTGTCCTCGTGCGGCCACGGCATTAGCTAGCTGTCCCAACTGAACTTCGATGTGAATCAAAGAGGAGTGATTCTTTGCAATCTGATCAAATTTTTCCTCCATCCTCTTTTGACTCTCATCTTGGCTCGATATTTTGGTAGTGGCGGCATCCAAAAATTTATCTAATTTGTTCTCCACAGATTCCATCCTATCTTGTTGTGGTTATTAAAAACCTGGGGGACGTTGAGTCTTTGCCATATTACCATGAAAAATTTGGATGGTTGCGCCATCCTGGATTATATGTGTTGGAGTAGGGATTATTGGCTTGCCTCCCTTGGAATTGGTTGCCTACATAGTTAGCTAGCTTCATACCATTATCTCTAAAATTTTCTGCATTATAAGAAATAAACTCATCACCCATATTGCACATCATATGACATTGCTCACCTTAGAAATTTGTAGGGGCTGCATTGGCTTTGTGTGAAAGGTTTCCAAGTTTCTTGGAGAGTGCAGAAATTTGTGCTTGAAGGGCTGTCACACCATCCTCCTCGATTTTGCCTGAAGCCTTAGGTGCAATTTCTCGTTCCGCAGGCCATAAACAACTATCAAATGCCATAGTCTCTAGGATTGATGTTGCCTCATCTACTGTCTTCCTCATAAATGAACAACCAGCCTTAGAATCAATGGAATTATGAGTAGTTGGTGTAACTCCATTGTAGAAAGTCCGAATAAGCACATCTTTAGGTAATCCATGATGTGGACAAATCCTCTGTGAATTAGTAAACCTCTCCCACGCCTCGTTCATTGACTCATGTTCAAATTGCTGAAACGAGGTAATCTCTTTTATAATCTTAGCCGTATTTGAGGGTGGAAAATATTTAGCAAGAAAAGCCTTTGCCAAATCATCCCATGTCATGAACGAACCAGCCAGTTACATCTTTAACCAAATCTTTGCCTTGTCCTTTAATGAAAAAGGAAATAAGTGCAGCCTCAATGCATCCTCAGTCATACCATTCATCTTAATGGTGTCACAAATCTCCAAAAATTCAGCAATATGGTCATTGGGATCCTCATTAGTTATGCCAAAGAACTAAACCATATTCTGAATCAAGGATGGTTTGATCTCGAAGTTGTTGTAGTTGATGGATGGCCTAGCAATGCTACATTGAGTACCACCCAACCCCGGTATAGATGTATCCAAAAAGACCCTATTATTAGCCTGAGCATCAACCACCCTATTATTATTGTTGTTATTATTCCCATCGTTAGCCATATTGATTGGCTCAATCTTTCGTGCTTTCTCCTTTGATTTATCCTTTATCTATTTCCCCGTTTGATTTCTCAAACTTAGTAAGTTCTGGCACGTATGTAAGCTTCTCTTTTCTTGATCGACGGGTATTATGCATACACCTATAATCAAAATAAGATTAAATAAAAAAAAAGAAACAATTGCTTTAATCCAAAAGAAATACAATCAATTATGGTGTTAGATTGCAATCCCCGGCAACGGCGCCAAAAACTTGTTTGGTAAAAACTCTGTAAGTATACAGAATCGACAAATAGTAATAAAGATATCGTTCCTAAAGAGATTTCAATCTATCCACCTATTAATCTATCTCTATTTGTTTAAAGCTCTCAATTGTGATGATCAATTTAACTTCAACTAATTAAAACTAAAATGAAAATATAAACCCTAATTTCGAAATCAATTAATCAAATCTAAAACAACCATTAGGAAACTAATTCACCTCACACTCATTAGTCAATTCCTTCCCCTTAATTCAATTATTCATACAAATTCGGAGTTATCTAATGTCATAATTACCTTTCTAAAGGCTAATTAACCTACTTTGTAATCTTTAATCAAGATCATGCAACCCAATTCTCATTACAATTACAAATCCTAAATAATTAAATCACAAAGTTTAATCTCAACTCTTATGGAATTAAATCAATTCAATCTATCTCTAGTACTGAACTAATTTCATTTATATTTATAGTTCCATCAAAACTATCATCTCTCAATGCATAATCTCAATTTGAATCATGTTAATGTTGATCAAACACAAACAAGTATTAAACTCAATAAACACAATTTTGCATGAATAAAACATTTATTGGAAAGGAAAATTAACTTATTCATGTTCGGATCCTTAATTCCCTAATGAATAAAAATCTAGCCTAACATTATAAAACTAAATTCTAAAAACAAGTAAAAGAAATCCATCACCAATTACAAGAATTAAGAAGAAGAAAAGAAATTCAATCTTTTGATATCTCGAATCTTCGATCTCCAATCTTGATCCTCGATAATGCCCTAAAGGTTCTCCTTTTTCTGTCAAAAAGTCCTCTAAGATGTGTTTTTTTATTCCCTTTTATAGTTTTCCTCTAACTCCCCTCAAATTAGGGTTTAAAGAAGTCAATTAAATTTTATCTCCTCCACTTACACGGCCATGTAACATTCAACATGCCCGAGTCTCGATCACATTCATCATCTGGGCACATACACGGCCATATCTCGAGCCTTGTCTTGGGTAAATAAATTCGGCAGCGTATTACACGGGCGTGTCCTAACCCTTGTTCAGGGTAGCAATATCTTCCAGCAGACTACACGGCCTAGCACATGGCCATGTCTTCTACCGTGTCTAGTAAGCTCTTTCAGTCCAAAACACTACACGGGTAGACACACAACTGTGTTGTTGCCTGCGTTCACAATATCTTCAAAAATCGACTTCTAATGCTCCAAATCTTTGACTAATTCGCATCAAACCTTGATTAATGACCTACAAAGACAAAATAAGCATAAATACCTAATCTAAACACAAATTAACACAAATTACCTACCTAAAACATAACAAAATATACACTAATCACTGATTTAACACTATGGTGCAATTCAAGGGTTGCTAGCCCTAAGACCAATGTGGTACTCTTCTTCTTTAACATTTATTGTCGTTGAGATGTTTATGTTCTATTAAAAGGTTATTGGAAATTTATGCCCTTAAATTGCCATTTACATGTAACCTATACAAAATATCAATGCATATAATAAATGTTTGATATATAGAAAAGAAACAACAGAAAAAGAATAGGAAGTTTATTGGTGTTCAAGTTACAATTCATGTTGTTGGGTCAGCCTCTAGCTGCTTTTGGCATATGTGCAAAGGCTAACTCTCACTGTGGGTCATAATTTGTAACACCCTTACTGGTCATTACCTCCACTAGAATACTCAACTAATGGAATAACGATGGAAAAGATATTACCTAAAACTATCAGAATGAATCTCTTAACAACATATATGTTTCAATGTCATTACCTTATAATAATAGTACCAACTTAAATATAAATAATTTAATGAACCTTGAAATTTCTAGAAATATAATCTGATGGCAAGAAGACATACTTAAATAGAAATATAACATATCAGATATATATATATACATTCATCCATTTGAGTCCTAACATTAAACTTCTTTATCATAAAGAATACACATATAAATATATACAAATGAGAGTACCAGATGCCATAAAAATAATTTTCAAAATACATGATCATATTGGCCTCGACATCTCTCTCTTAGGTGGTCGGGTGCATGAGAGAAACCACACCAACCTAGCCTAGACCATTATAGGTCACCCTGAAGGGACAAGATGTAAAGCAATCAAAATCAAGCGGAATTTTAAAATTTTAATTACATGCAATTACGGATTATTGGGATTTTATTGAAAGATAGGAGGCTTGCATTAACACTAGAATTTTATCTAGCCCAAGATCACATCACAAGAAAATATACATAGCCAAAACATACATTATGGACAACATTTCAAATCAACAATCAAATCATATCATTAAGTCACAAAGCCTACTAAATACCAACTAAAAGTTTAGTAACACTTACAAAACTCCTAAATGTGTAGCACGCTCGACAACCTTTGGTTGTTGTGATTCACAAGCTCCAAGCTTCCCAAGTGTGAAGCCTGTAGCTTAAAACACACAAGTTGCACAAGGAAGATCTTTAAGGGTGATGGAGTACTACCCACAAGCCTCTCTTGTTTTATCCAAAATGCTTGTTAGAACTCCTTTAAGCTTGAAAATGTAGGACTAAGTGATAAGCTCCAATGGATATTAATGATGGATGTAGAGTTGTACAACTCTTGTACAACAATGACCTTTTAACTTGAGAGTTCATAACACTTGTGATATTTTCTATTCTCTACACTAAGAAGAAGAAGGAAGAAGATGATATCAACCATTTTCTCTCTTTTGTAAGAATATTAAAACTTTTCAAGTTTGCATTAGTCTATTGTCTCTACAACACCCACTAACTTAAACACATTTATTTGATAATATATTGAGTCTCTCACACTCAAGCTACATGTATATGATAGTTTGAGTATCTCACACTCTAACTATATGCATGGATAACTTTACATCATAAGTGGGATTAGTTTGGTTACAAGGATAACCTTAACATTTGACTTTATTAACCCTTAATGAGTTAGGCTAAGGTTATGGGCTTGTTTAACACTTAAACAAGGCCCATACCAAACTAAATAAGACAACTCATGGATCCTTTTAAACTCTTTAAATAAATCCCAACTTTAATCCATTATAAATAATTCATATGGTCTATCTCATGGCCCACATCCATTCTACCATTTGGAGGCAAATATTAATTTAGTCATTGAACTTAATATCTTATATTACATCAAGTCCAAATTAATATTTATTTAATTACAATTAGTCTAACCTTTGAATTTAGATTTCGGGGCACTTGCGCAAATCCAATTCAATTAATTAATTATACTCTTTAATTAATAATTATCTTCATTTTGTGCAAGTCTTATGTGTGTGAATTACTAGGTTCAAGTTTAAATAGCAATGAGAAATAATATTAACACTTAATATTATAGAAACATCTTTCCATGCTAAATGTAAAAATCTCAATTAATCACATTTAGTTCTCATAAGTCGTGATTGATTTCTAACATAGATATAATGACTACTCAATTAGACTTGAATGCTATATGTAAATCCATAAGAACCATAGAACATAATTACCGTGTACTAAATGTCCCTTCATTACAAGATCCTGACATCGGCTAGAGTCACAGTTTAGTTAAACTCTAATTGCCTCAATCATATGACCTCATCTTTAGTTCAATTCTTGATAAAACACAACTACTACTAGAAACTCTTTTATAGCACCAAAACTCTTTTTGAGTAAATCGAGTTTGACCTGGCCAAGTACTTATTCATCAATAATAACTTAGATAGCATAGGATTTTATCCCGGTTCACTCTAGGTAATGAATTTTATCTTAACTGATCACTCATCCCTATACACAACCAACTAGAGTCATCACACGCCATATACCCATATGTGGATAGCACAAGTATGTAAGTGATAGCAAACTCTAACCAACCATATGTGGATGACCATGTCGCCTCAGGTCAAAGGGTCATATGTACCATTATGTCTAAGATTATGATTGTTGACAAAAAGTGAATTTCCATGCAATCACAAATCTTACGTCACAGTTCGATCCACCCATTACATGATTATCCACATGTCTATTTTGATATCTTATATCAAGTAGCATGAGACTCACTACCTCCCACTATCGATATCACATACCGATCAAGGAAAATAGATAGAGGTGATAGTCTAGGGATTAATACTACCTTTATATTAACCAAACGACTATGAACATTTATAGTATATGTACCAAATGAGTTTATCACTCATATTATCAACTCTTGACGATAAACTCATTCAACATAATACTAAAGGGTAAATATTCAAATAAACTTAACACTTAATTTAAATGAATATTTTATTACCATATGGATAAAAGTACAATGTCAACATACAAGAATGATCATAGGGCACATCTATACTAACAATCTCCCACTTGCACTAGTGTTATTTACTACAATATCTAAAACTCATCTTCTCAAGATGACGATCTAACTGCAGTTGGGTAAGCGCTTTAGTCAATGGATCAGCCATATTATCGGCTGAAGCTACCTTTTGCACGAGCACATCATCTTTTCTAACAAGTTCTTTGATAATATGATAGCGTCTTTCTATGTGTTTGGATTTCTGGTGAGACCTTGGTTCCTTTGACAAAACGATGGATCCATTATTGTTGCAGTAGAGAGGTGAAGGATAAGTGTTGTGGGTGGACAATGAAAAAGTGGAATTTAAAATTTTTCATTGCATGCAACATTTGCATCAACACATATCATTAACATGCCCATAGATCATATCATATGCACTCTTACATAGCTAAACATGCATAATAAACAACACATAGTTAACATGCCAACCAAAACAGAATATAGAAAGAGTTCTTACCAACTAAGAGATATAGTAACACTTACATACTCCTTAAGTTGGTAGCACACTCGAAA
>CATIWO010511924.1:0-11776 GCA_949673435.1 Macaranga tanarius
ATCATGTATGCGAGATACAAAGTCAAGTCATAGGTACATAGGATGTACTGGATTGACCCACTATGAGAATACTACATGGATAATTGTCATAAGTTATTCTCATCACAATGATGTTATTGTAGTCCTCTAACCTGAGATCATCATAGAGTCCTGCATGATCAGTTTTATATTTTGACACATTCTAATATTATCTTTAACAGGATGATATAATAGATTGTGATTGGATATAAAATGAATTATATGAGGAGTATGAGTAATCAAGAAGGAATTTGTCCCTCACTAATCATGAGGAGGATATCTATGGGCCCTTCAATAAATTGGACTGAATATAAATGCATGGCCGTGCTTGAAATCAGTTGATAAAGAGTTATCAATTTTAGACTAATTGAGATTGAGAAATAATGTAATTGAATTATTAAGGATGACATAAACCATGCCTTATGTTCAAGTTAAGATATCGCGTACAAAAGGATTGTAATATTATTGTTAAATAAGTTATGTCGAAATACTGACCTTCACATGACTTGGGTAGTCATAATGTATTGCTAGAGGCCACTTATGACTTATGGGCTGCCAATGGGATTGGAGGCCCATTACCAACGTCATGTGATCCTATGAGGTCACACACATAGAACAGACCCAAAATGGATATTGGGCTTATTAGCCCAATTAGATAAGTTATCTCTCATATGTGTAAATAGTCAAAGTTTATTTATAGTAATAGTTACCATAATTAAATTTAAAAGAAATATATATATATATATATATATCTAAAATAGTTCTGGATATTTATAGATATAAATATTTAAATAAAATGGATAATGATATAACCAAAAAGAAGTTTTGGTAATTGTGAAATACTATTAAAACCCTAACTGATGTGGACAAATATATATAGATATATATCATACAGAGGATTGAAGGTCTCTGCACATCATTATTCATAAAATAAAACACATTCTTTTGGAAAAAAACATAGAGAGAAAAAAAATTGAGAGAAAGGTGCTAGCACACCAACATCATTTTGTGATGTTCTGTTCGTGTGGATAACAGTATAGGATGTTGATTTTTGGTTGCTTCTGTATTCCGACAGAAGATAATGAAAGGCTCGAGGCAGAGTGTCACCAGAGTGAAACTCCTCTCTTCCTTCCTACAATCTTACCATTGAACACGTCTTGGTAAGATTCTAGACTCAGTTTTAATTGATTTAATCGAATAACTTGGATCTTGGTGGGTGTTTTTAGGGTCAAAATTTTTTTTTTCCGCTGCGTGATTGTGACCTGGAACCCAACAGTGGTATCAAAGCCACTTGTAGTTCGATTAAGTTGATTTTGATTTTGTGTGTATGTATGTGATATGTACATGATCTGTGTTACATGTTTTGAAAAGGTGTTTTCAAAATATTATAAAAATTGTTTTGATTTTTGGTGATTTAATCGATTCGTATTGAAACGGATTAGAGATATTAATTAAATTAATATATGTTTAACAATAGAATTTGATTAAGTGCTAATCATCAGTGTTAAATTGGTTTAACATAATCACTATTAAATTAGGATTTTTATGAAATTAGCAGCTACAGTTCGCATATGGCTATGCAGAAAGTCTATATGGCCGTGCCTGTGAGTAAATTGTCTGCTACAGGTCTTGCATGGCTGTGCAGAAAAGTCACACGGCTGTGCCTGCGAGCAACCTGATTCGCATCAGGTGTTGCATGGCCATGCAAAAACTCTGTATAGTCGTGCCTAAAAGCATAATTATTCACGCCTGGAGGCGCACGACCATACAGAAAAGTCACATGGCCGTGCTTGTTCTTTACTTGTTTAAATGTTAAACATTTTGGATTTTTGGTTGTAACTCATTGAACGAGTTAAGGTAAATTGTTTACCTTCGGGGGAGTTGCCCCTAACACTGCCGCCTGGACCCTGCTAGGGGCACTACCCCTAGGACCCCACAAGGGGCATTGCCCATTGACCCCAAATGATATGAAGATTAGAAAATAATGAAACCCGCTAATCCTTGATAATCAGCTTCTTGATTTTCTTCTGTACGCTCCTAAAATTATTGTCGACTTCGCTACTAAAATTATTATTTTTCTTATGATCGATATATATATATATATATATATATATATATATATATATATATATATATATATATATATATATATATGACTTCAGGATATTAGGGTTGAACACATTATATTTTTCTTCCTTCTTTGTTCTTCATGCGCACAACCATGCATAACAAGTGACATGGCCGTGCAACTCCAATGGGCATGCAAGCTATTCAACATAGGCATGTAAGTCATGCAACATGGGCATGTAAGTCATGCAACATGGGCATGCAACCTCACTTACATGGGCATGCAACTTCACTCGTATGGGCATGCACTTGGCTCTTAACTTTATCCTTTATGACACATTCGTGCAAGGCAATCCGCATAGCCGTGTCTTCCCTAATACCTACATAAAAACCAATCAGAAAATATGAAATCCTAATTTATATTAATTATGCCTAAATATTCATCTAATTAATGTATATTTCCTAATATTTCCTATTATTCAACTCTATTAATTATTATTAAAAATAAGCAATTATTTACCTAAAAATGAACTAAAAACTAAACTAATCATACTTAAAATGAACCTAATTTTTACTAAATAAATGCAATTATCAAATTCCCCACACTTGAACCTTTGCTTGTCCTCAAGCAAGAACCTCATCATAATTACAAAATAAATACATTAAAAAGAATTTTAAACAGTTCAATTAGTAGAATAAAATTAATACAAGTACTATTCAGCAAAACCAAATTAATAATTCAAGAATAAGACTATAAATATTACCAAGTGAAGCATACCTTTCGAATGAGCTATTCAAAAAGAATTTGTAATTAAAACTTATAAATCAAGGAAAGCCAAACAAATATTTATTATTAGTCAACCTTTAAACTAAGTATGATAAACAACTATTTTTTTATTTATTTAAATTTTTATGGGATTACAATCCTTCCCAACTTTGGTATTCCCTACTGTTCCTGTATTACTAAGTATGAATACTGCCATTAGATACCTTTGGATTACTCTTACTCAATTTTGAGCATTGGAGTAGAATGGAGCTTTTTAAGTTTTTTTTTTTGGCTTTGAAAGCTTTTTGCTCCTCTAATCCCTTTTTATTTTTGTGCTTATTTGTTTTAGGCCTAATTCTTTATTCAAGAACTGTAGGCATATTTGCACTTTTAATAGCTAAATTATCATACAATAGAAAAAGAGTTTTTCAAATAACAAAAATCTATCCAAATCTCCTTAATTATATAAGTTATACCTACAAATACCTTTAAATAATTCAAAAGAAAGGTATATATCTAAGTTAATTAAAGATTAAAAAGTCTAATTCTCAAATGATTAACAAAGTTTTAAACCTCATACTACAAATATTAATCAAATACTAAATCAATTAAACTAACCAAATTACAATTTAAATATACAAATTTTATAACTATGACAAGTAGCAAAAATAAAAAATATGGAGAATTTAATAATGACAATGCTAATTATAGAGTAATTATCTCAGTTTATACTCAAGAATTTAAAATGACACAGACTATAAAATTTAAAAGATTGTAAACGATAACAAAATACACCCCCTCACTTAGTGCGAACATTGTCCTCAATAGTTTGCAAGCGTTATCATAGGACAAATACTGCAAACAAATTAAGAGAAGAAAAACAGTGACATAGCAACATAAAATAAATGACAATACAGTGCTGGAATTTTAGTGCAGTGTTGGAATTTAGTGGTCAAATTGCATGCAAATGACATAGGCGTGCATTGGGAACAGCACACCCATGTCCATGCAATTTGTTTTGCATGACACAGGCATGTAATTGTCTTGGAACGCCCATATCATTCTTGCATAGGCGTGTTATGCACCTTGCATGCCCATGCAAGAGGTAGATTTTGTTTTTCATGACATGGGCATGCTATATACCTTGCACGCCCATGCAAAAGTTGGCTTGTTATGACATGGGTTTGTTATACACCTTGCATGCCCATGTCATATATGGCATAGGTGTGTTGCACAAGCAACATGCCCGTGTCATTGGCAATTTAGTTCTTACCTCCTTACACCCGCTTACACGGGTGTGCATTATTATAGCATGCCCGTGTTACATGCTTAATATTTGACAATGTTGCATGCATGGAAACATTTCATAGCATTAAAAGTAGATGACACAAGGTCCCACTTCCCACTAAATTTTAGAATCGGACTAATACACAAATCACATACAAGAAAGTGCCAAATTGCCAACACAAATAAGAAAATGCCAAATTGCTTAACATAAATAAAAACAAAAGTAATTAAAATAACCCTATATTAATTCTCCCTTTTAGCCGCAGGATGTGAATTAATTCTTGAACCTTGTAAAGCTCCTCCTTCGTAAGAATTAAGCCTCTGAATTTCTGCATAGAGAACAAAGATTCGTAAGGTGTAGGGGTGTATTAGAAAAAATAAAAATATAAGGAAAATGACACACAAATAAATAAAACTTAGGTTATCTCCCAAGAAGTTCTTTGTTTATTTTTGGTCCTAAGCTAGACTATAGTTGGTGCATTTCTAAGGTGGAGGGAGAGTCCATGACCACCCTGAACTTGTTGCTCTGGTCTTTATGAGCTCATATGGTAATCTGACTTTAGGTCTGAGGGACTCGGTTGTGGAGTGTGTTTTAAATACGTCATGTACTTGACTTAGGCCACCATATCTTAGTGTGAGTGTACCCTCATAAATGTCGAGGATGGATTTCGATGTATAGAGAAATGGGATTCCTAAAATCATCCTCAGATTTGCACCCCTACATGGTTCCACCACCACAAAGATTATGACAAATGTGAAATCCCCCACGGTGACCTGCATATCTATTTTTACCTCTTTAGGATACATACGGGACTCATCAGCCAATTTGAGATTGAGATTGATTGGTTTCAAAGGTCCCAATTGAAGATCACTGCAATCAATAGAAGACATCAAATTAATGGAAGATCCAGAGTCATATAATATATTAGAGAAAGAAAATTTAGAAATGGAGCAAGATATAGTAGGAAGCTTCATTGAGGTGAATGTATCGCTTGCATCCATAAGCGCCATACTACACTCAAGATTGAGTGTAACTTCTTATTGCTCTTTAATCGTCATATCAGATGAAGATTATTGTGGCGCACTTACTGGGATATAGTGTCCTCTTACAAATCTTGGTTGTGTATGGGTGGTGGTATCTATCCCCCAAAGTAAAGCTTCAGTTGTTGTCCGTTCACCTTAAAAGTATCACCCTTGCTATTTTGGAAATTCACTGCCCCATATGGAAACATTTCAATCACTGTGAAAGGACTAGACCATCGAGTCTTGTGTTTTCCAGGGAAAAGGTGAAGTCGTGAATTAAAAAAATGAACCTTGTCTCATTTTTTTGGCACACACTGAATATGGCTCACCCAACTAGAGTTGGAAATTGGGTGTATAATGCCTATATTAAGAAGCTTGACAATCTCTTTTTTCACCACTTCTTGCATATTCGGATTCAACCTTCACTGTCACTCAATAATAGGCTTGCACCCTTCTTGCATCAGTATCTTATGCATGCAATAGGATGGACTTATTCCCCTAATGTGGGAAATTTGCCACCCAATAGCCTTTACCTTTCTTCTTAACATCTCAACTAGTAAAGTTTCTTTCTCTAAGGTGAGTTTGGAAGAAATAATGACTGGTAGAGTTTGGTTGTCTCCTAGAAAGTTATATCTGAGGTAAGGTGGTAAGAGTTTCAGTTTAAGGGTAGGCGGTGAAATAGTAAAGGGCTGTGTGGGGTGGATGTTCAAGATTATAGGTATATGCTTTTGAGGAAGGTCTTTTTAGGAAGGGTTAGGCTGAAGAACTTCTCTCAAACATTCCTCCACTGGAAGAACATATTCAGCTGCTTGAGTTTGAGCATGAAAAACTTCATCCACACATTTGTCTACTACATCCAGGCGCATATAGAAGTCTCCATCAACAGGCTGCCGACTCGCCTTATAAGTGTTAAAGACACACTTCTATTCCCCCCCTCTCAAAGTGAGAGTTCCTTTATACACATCTATCAATGCTTTTGAAGTGTATAAAAATGACATGCCTAAAATTAGGGGCACCTCTTCATCCTTTGCAAAATCAAGAATAACAAAATCAACCAGAATATAATTTTTTTTGTCTTCACCAGCACATCCTCAACAATCCCCAATGGTTTCTTCATGGTTCGGTCTACCAGTTGAAGAGTCATACTTATGGTCTTAGCCTCCAACTTTAGTTTCTTAAAAATGGATAGGGGCATGAGGTTTATGGATGCACCCAAATCACACAATGCTTTCTGAAATTGCATATTCCCTATCTCACATGGAATGGTCAGGCTTTCAGGGTGCCTAAAATTTTGTGGAAGCTTATTTGATATGAGAGCACTACATTCCTTGGTTAAAGTAACAGTCTCTAGTTCGTCAAGCTTCTTCTTATTGGAGATTAAATCTTTGAGAAACTTAGTATATTTTGGCATCTGAGTGATGGCTTCCACGAATGGGATGTTGACCTAGATCTTTTTTACCATATCCAAGAATTTTAAAAACTGAGGATCATACTCTGGCTTCTTCAACCTCTGCAGAAAGGGAATGGGTGGCTCATATACTCTTGCTATGCTCTCCTTATTTACCTTTGACTGCGATTCTTCCTTGTTCACTGCCTCCCTTGAACTATCTTCAATTTTGGCCTGTTCTGGTTTGGTTAAGTTGGACTCCTTTGGCTGAGCCAACTCTTTACCACTTTTTAGGGTTATGGCTTTCACTTGCTCCCTTGGATTTGTTTCAGTATTACTTGGCAAGTTACCTTGATTACGTGATGTTAGTGCATTAGCTATCTGGCCTATTTTCACTTCCAGGTTATGAATAGAGGAAAAATGGTTATTGAACATCAACTGAGTATCTTTCTGAATCTATTCCACCCTTGCCTCTAGCTTCCAGTTCGAATCTTCTTGAAGAGTCATCCAGTTGTCCATCAATTCTATGAACTTGTCCAGCTTACCTTCTAAAGATGAATTCTTGTCCTGTTGAGCTAATTGATTCAGATTCTGAAAAGTTGAGCTTCCAAAACCCAGTGGTGGTTGCCTATTCTGTGCTTGTTCCCCTTGATTCTGCCATGAAAAGTTAGGATGATTCCTCCAAGATGGGTTGTAGGAATTTCTGTAGCGGTTACCTCTATTTTACACATAATTTGCACTCTCTATATTCTGCATGAGTACACACTTATTTGTTTCATGATCTCCCCTACACAACTCACAATTTGAAGTTGCAGACACAACATTCATATTCATCTTCTTCAGCTCGTGGGCCAAGGCGTCAAGCTTGGCAGTCACCATAGTTAGCCCGTCAACTCCCATCACACCTTGTTTCTTTATTATCATGGCTCTTTCATTGTTCCACAGGTGTTGAGCTGTAGCAATATATTCAAACAAATCAAGAATCTACTCTGGTGTTTTGTTCATGATTGAGCCCCCACAAGCTGCATCTATATTGCATCTCACCATCGGATTAATGCCTTTGTAGAAAGACTGCACTAAATCCCAAGTAGGAATCAAGTGTGAAGGACACTGTCTTTGTAAGTCCTTAAACTACTCCCAAGCTTCAAATAGTGACTTATCATCCCTCTAGAAAAAGAAATTTATCTCGCTTCTAATTCTTAAAGCTTTAGCAGGAGGAAAGTACTTGTTGAAGAAGACTGTGTACATCTCATTCCAAGTTCTGATAGAATTAGAAGGTAACCCTGCAAGCCATCTAGCTACCTTATCTGTGAGAGAGGAAGGAAACAAAATAAGGTGAATAGCTTCTGAAGGCACTCCATTCATATGCAGAGTTCCACAATAGTCCATAAACTGATGCATATGTGCAATGGGATCCTCAGAGGGTAGTCCATGAAACTGTGAACTTTGGATCTTCTGAATCATGGAAGGTTTGATCTCAAAGTTATTTACCGCAATCGCCGGAGGCATAATAGGATAATAATCTTGCTGCATATTAGAATTTAAACACTCTCTCATGGTCCTATTGGCAATTGGGTTTTGGTATTAGTTGAGGAAGCGATTGGCGTTATTTTGATTGTTGTTGTTGGCTCTATCTCCCCCACCATTATTATTATTATTCAGCTCATCCCCTTGATTCATAGTTGCTTGTTGTTTTCTTCTCCTTCTATGGAATGTTCTTTCAATTTCAGGATCGAGTCCCTCAAGCTCTTTAATATTATAATCAAAGCTTCAAGTTCGACGCATAAACCAAGTACCTATAATAAGAAAAGAAAAACAATATGAAAAAAACTAAAAGAAAAAGAAAAAATGTTTAAATCAAACAATATTAAGCTACTATTAATATTAAAACTCTTCCCCGGCAACGACACCAAAAACTTGATCAAGAGAATTTTGCAAGTATACGGGTCAAGTTATAATATAGGATTATAAGTCTAAGTATCGTCCCACGGAGAAGAGATTAAGTATTAATTCACTTGATTAGCTTGCTTATCTAAACGAATCAATTGTTTATAGTAGTAAGGTAGTAAAAGAACTTAAAATTAAAACCATTTTAATTATCGAAATTAAAATAAATAATTATGTATGCAATGTACTAGAGTTTCTTTTTTCACCTATATCTGTATTGAATTAAAATCAAATTATTATAACCTAATTCATGAATTATGTTCAAGATTCTACCACTAAGATTCTTATAAATCTCTCTCGAGCAAGTATAAGGTTAATTTATTAATTCAATTATAAATCAGAATTTATGGACTCTCACCTCTCTAAACCCTAATTAATAAATCCTTAATAAATTTAAGCACCTAAGGTAATCATGCAATATTAATAATTAATTGGTATCTCTACTCAAATTAATACTAATAAACTTTATTCTAGTTCCCCAAATATTAATCTCCTCTTAGTTCAGAATATTTGGCATGCAATGATTCAAATTCACCTTAAAAACCTTAGGTATAAATCTTCTCTCGATATCAATATACCTAACTAATTAATTGAATCAATAATTGAGCAAAAGAATAAAGACTATAAATATAATCATGAACTGAGATTGTAATTAAAGAGAAATATAAATTCAATACATCTATAGGTTACTAAGATAACTGTAGCACAAAATAAAACTAAGCTATCATGATGAAGAAAAATATAAGAGAATAATAAACGACTAAAGAATTCATCAATAATGATATGAAGATTAGAAAATAATGAAACCCCCTAATCCTTGATAATCAGCTTCTTGATTTTCTTCTATCCGCTCCTTTATTTCTTCTGTCCGCTCCTAAAATTATTGTCGACTTCGCTACTAAAATTATTATTTTTCTTCTGATCGATATATATATATATGACTTCAGGATATTAGGGTTGAACATATTATATTTTTCTTCCTTCTTTGTCCTTCATGTGCACGACATTGCATAACAAGTGACATGGCCGTGCAACTCCAATGGGCATGCAAGCTATTCAACATGGGCATGTAAGTCATGTAACATGGGTGTGTAAGTCATGCAACATGGGTGTGCTATCATCTAGTGACATGGGCATGCAACCTCACTTGCATGGGCATGCAACTTCACTCGCATGGGCATGCACTTGGCTCTTAACTTTGTCCTTTATGACACATCCGTGCAAGGCAATCCGCATGGCCGTATCTTCCCTAATACCTATAAAATAAAATAAAAACCAATCAGAAAATATGAAATCCTAATTTATATTAATTATGCCTAAATATTCATCTAATCAACCTATATTTCCTAATATTTCCTATTATTCAACTCTATTAATTATTATTAAAAATAAGCAATTATTTACCTAAAAATGAACTAAAAACTAAACTAATAATACTTAGAATAAACCTAATTTTTACTAAATAAATGCAATTATTAGAACTAGTGGGAGTAAGGTTCATCTTGAAGAAATTCAAGAAATACAAATTAGCATTGAATCACATTTGGAACCTCAGTTGAATAAACAAGTAGTTATTGAACCTATAGAAGTACCACAAGGCCCAAGAAGGTCTAATAGAATACATCAAGCCCCTGAAAGATATGGATTTCTCTGAACAGATGGAAATGATGTAATGATTGTGGATCAAAATGAACCCACATCCTATTAAGAAGCCATAAGTAGCCCTAACTCTGAGAAATGGCTTGAAGCCATGAAATCAAAAATGCAATCCATGTATGATAATCAAGTTTAGACCTTGATTGATCCACCTGATGGTTTAAAAACTATAGGATGTAAATGGGTTTTCAAAAAGAAATCTGACATGGATGGCAATGTGCATACCTTTAAGGCAAAAGTGGTTGCAAAAGGTTTCAAACAAATACATGGTATTGACCATGATGAAACTTTTTCACCAGTAGCAATACTTAAATCCATTCGAATTCTCCTTGCCATAGCTGCATACTATGATTAAGAAATATGGCAAATGGATGTCAAAACAACATTTCTTAATGGAAACTTACTCGAGGATGTGTTTATGACAAAACCTGAGGGTTTTGTCAGTCCTGAGAATTCTGGAAAGGTTTACAAGCTTCCAAAATCCATTTATAGATTGAAGCAAGCTTTTCAAAGTTGGAATCTTCATTTTGATGAAACAGTTAAAGAGTTTGGTTTCATAATAAAAGAAAATGAGCCTTGTGTTTACAAGAAAGTTAGTGGGAGTGCAATAGTTTTTTTAGTGCTATATATTGACGACATATTGCTCATTGGAAATGATATCTCTATTTTGCAAAATGTTAAGACATGGTTAGGGAATTATTTCTCAATGAAAGACTTAGGAGAAGCCACCTACATTTTAGGAATTAAGATCTATAAAGATAGATCTAAGAGGCTTATTGGCCTAAGTCAGAGTACATATATTGACAAGGTACTGAATAGATTCAGTATGCAAGACTCTAAGAGAGGATTCTTGCCAATGTCACATGGCATTAGTCTTAGCAAGACTTAGTGTCCAATAACACAAGATGAGCAAGACCGCATGAGTAAAATTCCATATGCTTCTGCTATTTGATCTATCATGTATGCTATGTTATGTACTCGACTTGATGTCTCATATGACTTAAGCATGACAAGCAGATACCAGTCAGACCCAGGTGAGACTCAATGGACAGCAGTAAAGAACATTCTTAAGTACTTAAGAAGAACTAAGAATGCATTCTTACTATATGGTGGGAAGGAAGATGAGCTAGTTGTAAATGGTTACATAGATGCCAGCTTCCAATCTGACAAGGATGACTTCTGATCGCAGTCGAGTGATATGTTATGTTTGAATAGAGGTGTGGTAAGCTGGAGAAGTTCAAAGGAAGACACCGTTGTTGATTCTACAACAGAAGCTGAGTATATAGTCACCTCAGAGGCAGTTAAGGAAGTAGTTTGGATCAAGAAGTTTGTTACTAGATTGGGTGTTATTCCTAGCATTTCAAATCTAGTTTGCTTATACTATGATAATAATGGGGTCATAGCAATCCAAACACATACTCAGGTGTTACCATCTCATTCGAGAGATCATTAAGAGGGGAGACGTAAAGATATGCAGAGTACCTACAAATGACAATGTTGCTGATCCACTTACTAAACCTCTTCCACAACCTAAGCATGAGAGTCATACTAGGTCAATGGGTATTAGATACAATGTTGATTGGGCCTAGTGCAAGTGGGAGATTATTAGTGATGTGCCCTAGGCC
>CATIWO010512098.1:0-12792 GCA_949673435.1 Macaranga tanarius
AAAGGCAGGCTTGGTGTCAACATTTCCATCCTCATGAACATCATCATCATTTTATTCAAATATTTTGTACTTAAACTATGTATCTACTTTGATATCAAATTATATATGTACGTAAAAAGTAAAATGTATATTTATCAAGAGTTTTTGTATTATATATATATTTTACGAGGGTTAATTAAAAAAAAAATTTCATATGCCTCGTGTATGTTTTTTTTAAGTATGGAAACTTGTATGTAGTACCTAGATGGTATTACAAAAAAAGCTATTTCATTAAGTTTCCCCAAGAAAATTATTGAAGGAAAGTACATAATTGAGCATATGGTCTAAGAGTGCAAAAGTGCAGAATTAATACAACAGGTAAAATTTACAGGGGAAATATGGGGGTAATGAGCCAGAAAGGTGTAAAAAAGCTATTTCACTAAGTTTCCCTAAAACAATTCTTGAAGGAAAGTACAGAATTGAGCATATGGTCCAAGAGTGCAAAAGTGCAGAATTAATACAACAGGTAAAATTTACAGGGGAAATAAGGAGGTAATGAGTCAAAGAGGCCTTGTTAATGAAAAGGTGCATCAATATGCTTATTACCCCAGGGGTTTTACGGAGTTAAGGTTTATATTTGGCATATTATGCTAAATAATGAAAAAATAATAATATTTTTCCTTGGGGTAATATAGAAAATGATGTTTAAAAAGAATATTGTGAGGGGTAATGGCTAAATGCAAATGATTGAGCTGATTGAAAGTGAAATTATGTGAAAATCGGCTATGAATACATTCATATTAAATTTTGGCCAAAATAAAAGAATTTCATTGAATAATTTTTGGGATAGGCCAAAATTCTTGTTGAAAAAGACATTGTTAAGCAAGAAATCATTTTGGCATTAATTGCTAAAATAATTTTGGGCCTATCTGTAAGATGCACACATGGGTGCACTTGGCGAAATAGCATATAATGTCAAGCATTTTACAAAGCAATAGTTCACTTGGACATTCCCAAAACATAGCAATAATTTCAAATTAAGCAGAAAATGCCATTAAGACAAGGGAACAATTGGGCAGCATTTCCCCTAATATCTAGTACACAGTTTCAATACAGGGTCTCAAAATCACCCATAAGTAATGCTCACAACAATGTTTAATTTATCATCATAAGTCTTCACAGCAACACAAAAATACATAAAATAGCAGAGAATTACCTGATGAATGGTGTTTCCTCCTGGTGTATGTCTTAAGAGTAAGCTTTGTAAAGTTACAGAATGCACTCGGTGTAGAAGAAAAGGCAGTAAAACCACTGAGGGCAGTGGACGAGTTCACAGCTACACCACCCGGAGCAACGACAATGATGGCTTCCCTCTAGGGAGAAATGGCACTGGCAGCAGTAGCAGTAGTTCTCTCGGCAGCGACGGTCTCCTTTCCTTATGCGACGTGAATGGCCTAATCTTTTTTTTCCCCGCAGGCGACGTGAACAGCAGCAGTGATGGCATCCTCTTCGGGTGCGTTGGTAGTGGCAATGGCGGATTTGGAGATAACGTGAACAACAATGGTGATGGTAAAGAAGAGAAGGAAGAAGAAGAAGGAGAAGGAGAAGTAAATAAGGTTTTAAATTTTGAAGGAAGGAGGAGTTTTGTTGAAAATTTAAAATAGAAGAAGGAAGATTTTTGGGTAATAGTTTTCTTATTAAACTCAAAATCTCCTTGGAAAATACTAAAGAGGAAGCACTAGAATAAGAAAAAATATTAATTCCCCAGAATTAGAATTTTGAACTTGATGGTTTACATGAAAAAAATTAAAGGGTTTTAAGTTGTGGATTTGAAGGTAAAAAAGAAGGTAATTAGCTCTGTATACCCATATAATTAGGTATGGACTTAAGCCCAAGTTAATTATATGCGGGGGGCATTGTTTGAGTCCAAATATAAATTTTTTGGCCCATTAATACATAAAAAGCCCAACTCATAAAATTTGTAGATTTTGTACTTGGGGAAAAATATTCATGTTACAGGAAGAGCTTTGGGGAATTAAAACTTACAAGCTAAAGAGCACGTGAATCTTCTAAAAGTTATTGAAAAAATCAAGAATTGAGCTGATGAATATGCATGGATTATCTAGAATTTTCTTTAAAATTGAAGACTTAGTGAAGAAGGAATAAAATTTCAGAACAGTTAATAGAGGGATTATTGGCTGTGTAGGGTAGCTCAAAAAGACATGGAGGTTACAAAATTTATGGGGGGAAATTATTAAAAAATTAAAGGAGCCTGAACTTCTGTACGAAGTTAATGGATTATAAAAGGGGAAGGAAGACAATCAAAACAAACACAATCAACAATCAAGATCAATAAAAAAAAATATCAATCAACAATCAACCAATCATTAGCAAATTATCAAATCTAATAGCCATTTTCTTTAGCTTTTATCAAATTTTATGCTTTTCTTAACAATCTTATATTTTCTTTTGTTTAAATACAATTCACGTTTATCATTTCCTTAAGCTCATTTATCATTACCCCCAGCAAAAATTTTCCTTTTTACAATTTGCCATTTTACTATTTATCAATTATTACTGCTACAATTTATAAACTTGTTGAAACTCAAGTAAATTGTGGTAAAGTTTGAAAATAAAGTTTCAGTATGGTAATTTTTTTAATAGAGAGAAATAATAGAAGTAAAAATAATTAAATAGCTAATGTGATTATTCAAACAAAATTAATGTTAAAAATAGAAAAATTAATTTACAGCAACATATTTTATTAAAGTTTAATTAAAATAACTAAAAATAAGTTAATTAATTTATCTAATGATTAATTACAATTATAATATAAAAAAATAGTACATATAATTTTTTTACAAAAATACTAAAACTAAAAATATTAAAATAAAAATGCTAAAAAGGTGATATATAGTGAGTGAAAACCAGAGAAAAATAGTGCTAAAAATGTTAAAAATATTAAAAATTTTATTGATAGAAATTTTATTAAGAAAATTATTCAAATTAATTAAATAAATTTGAATTATTTAATGATTAATTACAATAATATATTTAAAATTGTAAATAAAATTTTTGTGAAAGAGAAAAGTATTAAGTTAAAAAATTTTTCAAAAGTGATATATAGTCACAAAAAAAAAAAGATAAATATTAATATTATAAATATTAAAATCATGACAAAAAATTAATTTGTAATGAAAATTATTGAAAATTTAATAAAAGATAGCTAAAATTAATTTTTTATTTTTTATTATCTAATGATTCATTATGCTTATAATCCAAAAATAATATAAAGAATTTTTTTTTAAAAAAAATGAAGTACGAAAAGTCTAAAATAAAAAATATTCAAAATCAATGTATAATTACCAAAAAATAGAAAAATTAATGTTAAAATTGTTAAAAATACTACAAAAAATTAATTTATTAAAATATAATAAAATAATATATTTAAAATTTTATTTTATATTGATTAATTATAGAGCTATATATATACACACACATATGTACGCATGTGCACACACATATGTACGCATGTGCACACACATATATAATTTTTGAAAATATATATTAAAATAATAGTCAAACATAAATTTTAAAATTTATCACATGTAAATTTAATTTTTTTTAATTATCATGCCAACACATTTTATTTATTTTTGATCAAATGATTTTAAATTGAAAGATTTTTTAAAATTTAAAATGGATAAAATTGCTAGAAGTTGCAGACGTTTGAATTGTTTTTATACCAATAGACCTTAATGAAGTTTACAATATAAAGGGTAAATTTGATATTTTATGGGTGACGTCAACATCTTTTGTTTGATTTTGACTAAATATCTATTTATGCCAAAATTGTTAATAATTCAAATTGGAACATTTTTATCAAAATTAAAAAATTAGAATAAAATTGTAAATGGCCGCAAATGTTTGGATTTTTTTTTATACCAATTCTAAAATAAAATATGTGCTTTTTTTCTTTTTTCTAAACCAATTGACTTGTTTTTCTCTCCACTTTTTGAATTATATTTTAATTCATTTAAGTTGCCAATTTAAAGAGTTGATAAAAATTGCAGCTAATTTAGTAAAAAATGTTCCCATGTAGAACAAAATTATGGCTCTAATGTATTTTGATCAATAAAGTTTCGAACTTGTAATTTCACAATTCGGTCAAAATTAACCATGACAGTTTTATTCTTCTTTCTTATGCATTGTAAGCATTAGGACTCTGAAAATGCCAAACATTTTGGTTGGATTGCAAAGCGAAAAAATGAGGATTTTTTCCATAACTAAATTTATTTATGCATTAGGTGTAAATTGATCCGAAATATTTTTATGATATAACCGGTGGTGAGTCTGACCTAGTGGTCAAAATGATTGCCAATGACATTTAGGGATCCGAGTTTGAGTCCCATTCTTCTCTAAGAGAAATATTTTCATGGTATAAATTGAATAATAAAATGAAAAATATTAACTATTGATGGTAGTCAATGAAAATACTTAAAATAATGTATAAAAGGTTTGATTAATGCACTAATGAGTTCCATTCAAAGAAAGAAAATTTCTATTATTGTTAATGTTGCAAAAATAAATTACAAACAAAACTAATAAAAGCACATGAGCCACACAAAGTTTCTGTTAAGTCCCTCTAAAAAAAGAGGAAGAGAATGTGTTTTTCCTAACAAATTTTCCAGCTTCAATTTGGAGACATCCAATTACAACTTTCAAAACAAACTACCCACCCACCTCACAATAAACACATCATAACAATCCTTCATTTGCTGTTTTTGTGTTTCGGTCCTTCCCATTTAAACATCATTACTAATATATCTCTTTGTGAGCCTCAAGGAAAAAAGGTTCACAAAATTAGAATACTATCTCATAAAAAATGCCTTTGTCCTCTATGTCTCCTATGAAGGCAATGAAAGTTGCTGCTGTATTGGCAACCATTTTAGCCATCGTCATTTGTTTTTCAGGCAATGTTGATGCCTTGTCTGCACAGTCAGTCATAGACTCTCCTTTATTGACTCAAAAGATCGGCACCAACCGGACCATCAAGGTTGATATCAATGGAAAGGGAGATTTTACATCTATCCAAGAAGCCATAAATGTTGTTCCTCAAAACAATTCTAAATGGATCATCATCCATGTTAGAAAAGGAGTATACAGGTAATCAAAGCTAATTCATTGTTATAATTACTAGTCTAATTGATTGATTAATACTAAAGGATTGGTTTAGTGGTATAAGACCTGTTGAATTCCAATGTCAAAACCTTCCATAGCGCCAATTACAGAGGGTATTAATATTGTACCTAATATAATGTAATGTATGTGATATTTTTTTTTATCATGTGACTTTCTTATTAAGGCTTATAAAATGTAACGTATGTCTCATTAACATGTAATGTGTATATATATATGTTTTGGAATTTTGGGTTGTAGAGAAAAGGTTCATATTCCAAAGAATAAACCATATATATTCTTGAGAGGGAATGGAAAAGGAAGGACAGCTCTTGTCTGGTCACAGAGTTCCGTTGATAACAAGGCATCCGCTACATTTACTGTAGAAGCTCCCCACTTCATTGCTTTTGGTATAAGTATCAAGGTACATTGTTATTATCTTGTTTTGTTTTGTTGAATTTGAAGAAATTACAGGCATCCGTCATTGCTTAAGATATGATTAATCTTTGCTTATATATTTGGCATTGTAGAATGAGGCTCCAACTGGGGTGGCTTTCACCTCTCAAAACCAATCTGTGGCAGCATTTGTGGGTGCAGACATGGTTGCATTCTACCACTGTGCATTCTACAGCACCCATAACACTCTATTTGATTACAAAGGCAGACACTACTATGACAATTGCTACATACAAGGCTCAATTGACTTCATCTTTGGTCGTGCAAGATCAATTTTTCATGCAAGTCTAGTCGGTCTCACTATAATCATTTAATTAGTACTAATTAATTTAGAGACAAGTAATCTGATTGATTTGGTGTTTCAAATGCAGAGCTGTGAGATTTTTGTAATTGCAGACATGAGGGTGAAGATTCATGGGTCCATCACTGCCCATAATAGGGAGTCAGATGATGATAGTGGGTTTGTTTTTGTCAAAGGGAAGGTTTATGGTATTGGTGATGTTTACTTGGGTAGAGCTAAAGGTGCCTATTCCAGGACTATTTTTGCAAAGACCTACCTTTCCAGGACTATTGATCCAAAAGGTTGGACTAATTGGAGCTACAGTGGCAGCACAGAGTAAGAAAACTTCAACTGTCAGCAATGTATAGATATATTTGTATTGATTTTTTAACTAAAGCATGCTCTTTGTTTGAAACAGAAATATTTTTCAAGCAGAGTACAAAACTCATGGACCAGGGGCTGATACGATGAATCGTGCCGAGTGGTCGAAACAGCTTACCGAAGAAGAAGCTGAACGCTTCATGTCCATTGATTTCATTGATGGCCAACAATGGCTGCCAGTTTGGCTGTGAAATTTCTCAAGTTGTTATTTTTGGATGCCATTGATTGTACACTAAATTTATGAATGTTTTGTTCCAATGGTAATTTTGTCACTCACTATCAAATCAAATCTAATATCTTAGGCATATTTCTAAATATGCTCTGCATCATTCAAACTAAATACAAAAAAAAGTACAAAAGATTGTCAATTCATTAGTGCCTCTTTTGGTTGTTTTGTAATGCCAACAAGTACAACAGACCACCAGCATGTTTTTCATCAAACAAGTAATTTCCTGAGCCTCACTCATTCATAAGCCAGGGAAGTCTCTAAATAGACTTGGAAATCAGAAGAAGAGAATTAAACAAGACTTACAATGTGAAAAATGTTTGATTTTCTTCAGCCAATTATGCATGCTAATTAGAAGAAAATAAGTTGCTTCTTCAATTCAATCAACATTCTTCTCCGTACCCCTTGCGCACACAGCTCTAGCTGCTCTGTGATTTTCATCTAGAAAGCATATCAAGAACCTGAAGCACCACATCAATAACGACCAATTACTCTGCTTTAAAGAAGAATCTACAATTTCAGCAGTCAACATGCCCAGTTACCAATCAACATTCCCCATTCAAAAGAAATGAATTCAGTCAAGAATTTAATGAACTTAGCATATTGGAAAAAGACTGATTACACCATCTTAAGTACAAAAATCTCAGTGGCTAACAGGAGAGTTGTCTCACCAATCAGTCAAAGCTACATTCAAGTTTCCTATGTACTCCTCTGGCAGAACTGTATTAGACGTCAGTGAATATTTCTTTGTACATTTTGTTATTTTGTATGAATGAATGAACGGATTATGGATCCTACAGCTGTATGTTTCATCTATAGGAGTTACAGAAGTAACTATTTAAGAAAGGGTACATGTAAAAATCAAGTAGACAGGAGACTGTTGGATCAGCATTCCACAGAATCTCTCAGCTCAACGAAAGAAAAGGATCATTTGTATTTTGTCCGATCATTGATGATCTTCAGCCCAATGTATCTGCCAAAGAAGACAACTGTCAGAAACACATTCAAGGAACAGCAGTGAACTAAGCTAAAAGAAAATGCATACCTCCCCATCATCATGACAGTAGCCTGAGGATTTGTCCCAGGAGATATAGTAAATGTTGAGCCATCAACAACTCGAAGTGAACCGATGCCAAGGACACGATAATCATGATCAACCACTTTTCCCACAACACAGCCCCCATGGTAGTGCCATATGGTGCTAACAGTTCGGCGACAAAAATCAGCCATCTGCAGAAAGTCAGATTGGTCAATAGGCAGAGCAGGCCCTACAAATCTTAAACTTGGAGCTCCAAACCATTCACGGAACCTAAAGTCCTCCATAGACCGGCTCCTCAGTACATCGCCTATCTTGCGGGTGCCATTTACACACTTTTCTACATCCAAAGGGTGGGAAAAGTAATTGAATCGAACAAGTGGATTCACTCTGACATCCGTTGAAGCAAGCCTTAGTGAGCCAGTAGAAAGTGGCCCAGTGATTTTCTCCATAAGGGTGGCCACTGTGAGATACAGTGGTGCAGATGGTGGTCTGATGAAAATAGAACGAGCAGGAGATGAAAATGGGATAACATTGGAAGCTGCTTCAAGATAAGCCCCTGCATCAGTAATGCCAACTACCTGTATCAAAGAGTGCTCTAGTGGGACAGAAGGCACAATTGAGATACCATTTCGAGGATTATCAAAGAGGAACTGTCCTACATATGGAAGATGATATGCCACAGGAATTCCCCAGGATGATAGGTAAGGCCTGGGACCAATGCCACTCAACAGAAGTATCTGTGGACTGCCAATGGCACCAGCAGATAGTATCACCTCACCATTTTCATGCACCATGGCATGGTGATAATGTCCTTTCTGATCACGATAAACCACCCCAATAGCTGTAACCCTGGACCTTGAGTATGAAGTAGATGCCAGCAGTACTCTTTCCACACTTGCATAAACAGCAACTTCAATGTTCCCAGCATTAGCATAATTGAGAAGATCAGCTGCACTGTGTCTCCTTCCAGAACCATCAAAAGTAGAGCCACTAATCTTAGTACCCACCAAATGATCCAAACTAAACCCATTATATGGCTCAACCCCAGCCTCCAGCAAACCATCTCTAACAGCTGATTGCCAGTTCCTAAGCTCAGGCCTAAACACAATTGCCTTCTCAACCCAGTCAAAAGACTGATTGACAAGTCTCATATCCCAACTGACACCTGAGTGGCGAAAGAAATCTGCGTCTGCCCGGCTATAAAAACCGGCATTGATGGCGCTGCTGCCACCAAGAATCCGGCCTCTAGCATTAGGGACACCATCCTCAGAAGTGAAGGATTGAGCAGGGGAATCAAATGTATCAACTTGAGTAAGTGTGGGGAGAAAGCCTTCTTGGGACATCAAATTGGGTTTGCCATAGGGAACACCACCACGTTCAAGAAGAAGAACTCTATAGGATTGGGACAATGTAGCAGCCAATGGGCAACCAGCTGTGCCACCTCCAACAACTATGTAATCGTAGTAGTCCTCTGATGGCAAGTCCGTCGCATTCACTACAAACTTTAGATAACTTGGGTCTTTACATCAAAGAAAACAAGATTAAAAACCATCCTCAGTTTAAAGTTTAATTTGACAACCAACAAAACTGAATCAAACATATATATATTAATACAACAAGAAAAGATAATTGTTGTTCAGTGATATATAGTTCAAGAAAAGAAGGAAAAAAAATCAAGATTTTCAAGATTCTTGCAAATGGGGGTTTATTGTTTTCTTTTTTCTCGGCAACCAAACAGGTTTCTTCAAACAATTAAAGGGTATAAGAAATTGTAATGCAGTGCTATAATAATATTGTTCGTTTCTGTAATCCAAGAAAAGCATGGAAAAGAAAAGAAACAACTTTTGGGGAAATGGGCAAGCAAAGCAAGGAAAGGTCGGGCCTTTGTTTGGTTTCCAAGAAACAAGTTTGATTACAAATAAAGAAGAAAGGAAAAATGAAAAAATTCGAAGAAAATTAACAGTGAATGGTTATATATAGTTTTATTTTAGCAAGAAAGAAAGAAAGTGAGAGTAAAAGAACCTGAAGGAGATTGAGGATGAGGCCTTGCATGTGAGACAGCAGCGGAGAAGATGACGAAGAGCAGTGCAATGCAGAAATAGTGGCAGAGTTTATTAAAGAAAAAGAAATGGGTTCTCTTCATTTTCTCTGGTTTGATAATTTTCTTCTAAAGAAAGAAGACTGTTACTTTCTCTGGTCTCGAAGAAGAAGAAGATAAAAAAGCAGCAACAGGCAGCTTCTTTTGGTTAAAGACAGTTACATAACATACCTTAAGGAGGTGCAAGTTCGTTACTTATGTGGCCCCACTTCCAATACTTTAGTGGCTGTGGCTATTTCTGACGCCGTTTAATAAAATAAAATTTATGCTTTGTTTAAATGAAATGAAAATAACGCAACGTCACATCATCGTTACAGTCTAACGCCGTTAACCAACATCATATTAATTAATTATTGATTGGCTGATTGATTCTTGGGGGAAAAGTAGCTCTTCTTGTAAGGTAATCGCTCAGTGAGTTCCTACAGTTACGCACTCAAACAAACAGCTTCAGGTCAGGTCAGGAACTTGAATTTTTGGTGTATAATTGTTGGGTTATTCTTGGTGTGATGTTGATTATAGGAATTTAATATTAATAGTTGCATGAATGAGGTTTACTTATCAAATTCTCTTTTTTGTGGGTGGAATAGATAGATGAATTGTCTGTAATTTCCAGTTTCTTTTTCTGCAATTATATACTTATCTGTGTATTTGTTGATAATATAGAATCAAATTAGATGTTGGGGTGCTTCTTCCAACTGGGTTTATGCAGCTTTGTGTTTTCATCAGTCTACAGTAGCTGCTGCTTCCAGTTCTATGCTTTCATTGTTGGATATTCATGTGGGTGTCCCTTCTTTTTAATTCACAGGTGAAGGGGAGGGCCATAATCATAATATGGATCTTAACGATCTTAACAAGGTTTGGGAAGTTAAACCTCTCCAAGGTAAGATTGGAGAAAATGATGCAAGGATTTTTCTTCAGAAAATTGCCAAACAAGTTCAACCCATCATGCGCAAGCATCATTGGAAAGTCAAAATCCTCTCTGAATTTTGGTATTGCATTGCATCTCTTTCTTTGTTTTCTTTCCTCTTCTACTAGTATAGCATTTTCATTTTTTACAATTTCAAATTGCAGTCCCAGCAATCCATCTCTCATGGGATTGAACATAGGAGGAGGAGCCGAAATCAAACTCAGATTGCGCAGGCCAAACAATGAATGGGATTTCTTACCTTATGAACAGGTTCTTGATACTATGTTGCATGAGCTCTGCCATAATCAATATGGTCCTCACAACACCGATTTTTATAATCTCCTTGATCAAATCAGAAAAGTGAGTGCCTTGTTTAGTCGGTGCCTTTCGGTTGATTTTTGCTTATTTAGATTATCATAACAATAGTTTAGTTTTTGTCTTATGCATTATGGATCGTAGTATTGGTAGACTACAATGTGTTAGAATTTACACTCACAGCCAGACTGATGCCCACAAGAGACATAATTTGAGCCTTTGAAGCATTTTCAGTTTATCTATCACCTCGCCTTGGATTGGATGTGTGATTTTGGTTCTGTTTTTGAAACTGATCCATGTACAGGCCTTCTGCTAACTGAAACTTAAAAAAAAAAAAAAAAAAAAAAAAAAAAACTAGACAAACATTTTTGAAACTGATTCATGTACTTGAGATTTCTATTTTTAAGATAAAAGGCAGCATTTATACTCTTGCATGGCTTGAGAACACTCATTTGACTTTTATAGACGCAAAGAAAAAGAAGACGGAATCTTAGTTATTTATGTATTCCAACCCTGTGAAGTATAAACCATTTTCTTTTTTCAGACAACCCTCCCCTTCTCTTGTACTCTATTAACATAGCATAAAATGTTGACAGGGAAGAACCTGATCTTGTTTTGTAAACAATTATTATTTTATTGAGTTTATAATCCTATCATAATGACTTTTTATATATTTTTTTAATCATAGTCTTCATTTGATGATGATATCTAGTAATTTGAGCTGGATAACTACCAGCCCCTTGGTTTATTTGGTAGAGCACCTGCTGTGTTGCATAACATAATAATTATATGTCATATTTGGTTTTTTGAAGATTGATGGTTTTGTTTAGTGTATGAACTCTTCATTAACAAGATTAGGTTTTTGGATTGATGTTTTTGTAAGCTTCCCTGCCCAAGGTTTTTGGCTGGATGTATTGGAATGATACTCATCTATACGTGCTTTATTAAATTAGTATCTTTTCATCATTGTGTAAATATGTTGGCTAATTGTTTATACATGAACTGTATAATCGTATAAAGTGATTTTAGAGACATTTTATGTTATTCAATCTTTTTTCCCCCTCCTTTCTTTTCTTTTTCCATGTAGGAATGTGAGGAACTGATTGCTAAAGGCACCACAGGCACTGGAAAAGGATTTGATCTTCCTGGTAGACGCTTGGGCGGGTTCTCTCGTCAACCTCCTTTGCCATCACTGCGACAGACTGCCCTGGCTGCAGCTGAGAACCGAGCACGGCGTGGTGCTATGCTGCCATCAGGACCTCAACGTGTAGGCGGTGATGGCAACATAAGGACTGCACTTAGCCCAATTCAAGCTGCAGCCATGGCTGCAGAAAGGAGATTGCACGATGACTTATGGTGTGGATCCAAATCTTCAGAAGACATCACTGACTTGAATGGAAATGTTGTAGTTTCTGACAGGTCAAATATCTCCATTACTTCTGATGGTGTACCTAACCAAACTTCATCGAGTGGATACACGAATGGAGAGGAATCAGCAGATGGGCATCCAGAATGGCAATGTTTTATCTGTACTTTATTAAATCAGGTAAAGTTATTGGCCAAATGCATAGTTTCACCCATGAACTTTATGCGATTAACCTTTAACACTTCTCAACTTTCATTATTTTCTATTCAACCTTTAAACTTTTATTTTGAACCTATTTAACCCCCTGCAACACATAAATTTAATATTTTCAAGAAATGAATGTTGATATGGATGCAAAAAGAGCTTGTATGCACTAAAATAATGTTAAATTAAAAGAAATAATATAATTAAAAATAATTTTTTTTTACTTTTTTGTATTAGTTTTTATTTTTATTTTATTATTTTGAGACTAATTTTTAGCATTTTATATGTTGAAAATTATTTAAAATCTAATATTTGTCTATTTTGATATTGTATGAGTTAAATAGAATTAAAAAAGTAAAAATT